>VKOC01048069.1:0-37114 GCA_009364415.1 Spea multiplicata | reverse complement strand
TGCTAAGATGCCTCAGTATCGAGGCATCTTTGCAACACCTGTTTAGCAAAGGAAGCGACTCGCGATCGCTTCCTAAATGCTGAACTTACCTTCCCGGTGCCGGTGTCTTCGAAACACACGCAGTGTTTCAAGATGGCGGCGCCCATCAAGCCGGGGGGGCGGAGCCTGGTGACATCATCGGGGGGGTGTTGCTGGATGTCATGGACATCCAGTGAATAACACCCCTAGTGGTCAGATCACTCATAAGAGTGATCATGATTTGCTAAATCAAAGGCAATGTTTTCTAAACATTGCCTTTGATCAGTATTGGATCTGCCCCCCTCCTTCACTTGCTTCTAGTGAGGGAGAGAGACAGATCGGTGTGTATTTCAAGTATTCCCTAATAAATATATATATATATATTTATCCAAAGGCTCTTATAAGAGCCACCCATATAATATTAACCCCTTCATTGCCATTGATCACTGCATAAACAGTGATCTTGCATAGTGGCAATTGTTTTTGGGGGTTTTTTTTTTACACTTTTTTTTTACTTTTTTTAGGTTTTTTTTACTTTTTTTTAGGTTTTTTTACTTTAGTTTTTTTTTTATTTTTATTATAGCCATTAACCCTTTCCTTCCCCACTATTTTTGCTGCAATTCTTACCATGCAGCAGTATACGGCTGAGGAGGCGTATGCCTTTTTGGCCACAGATTCTGAGGCCACTGATACAGCGTCAGATTTTGACGTTGGTCAGTTCACAGATACATCTAGTGATGTATCTGTGGTTGTTAGGACGCCTGCCACACGTAGTCGTGGCAGTGCACCAGAGGCATGGGTAGCGCCTAATAAGTACAAGCCAGCTATCCCTCCTTTTTCTGGAATTCCTGGCATCAATATTGATGTTACAGGATTCACTCCACTGCAATTTGTGCAGGTTTTTTTGGGAGACGATGTCTTGGGAGACATTGTCACACAAACAAACATTTATGCCCAGCAGCACCGTGCTGCTAGCCCTAATTCTTTTTGGGCAAAACAGCCATGGACTCCCATTGACGTGCCAGAATTTCTTAAATTCTGGGCACTCATAATGTTAATGGGCATTATAAAAAAGCCCTCCATCCGCTCCTACTGGAGCACCAGCCCCATCTTTAGTACCCCCATTTTTGCCCAAACTATTACTAGGCAAAGGTATGAAATGATTCTTCATTTCATGCATTTTAGCGACAACAGCCTGTGCCCCCCTAAGGAGGACCCCCAGTTTGATAGGCTCTACAAAATCCGCCCCCTGATTACCCATCTCGCTGCCAGGTTTCCAGAGGTTTATACACCTGGAAAGAATATCTGCGTGGATGAATCCCTAATGAAATATAAAGGAAGGTTGGGATTCAAGCAGTATATTCCTTCCAAGCGCTCCAGGTATGGAGTGAAGGTGTATAAGCTCTGCGAGAGCGAGACAGGATATACCCATGCCTTCCGTGTATACGAGGGTAAGGATAGCTACCTTGACCCTCCAGGTTGCCCAGACCATCTGGGCACCAGTGCCAAGATTGTTTGGGACCTAATATTCCCCCTTATGAACAAAGGCTACCACTTGTATGTAGATAACTTCTATACAAGCGTCCCTTTGTTCAAGCTGCTGTATTGTTTCGATACGGTAGCTTGCGGTACTATAAAAAAGAACCGCTTAGGTTTCCCACAACGCCTGGTACGAACCGGGCTAGGAAAGGGGGAGACCTCAGCTCTACGCCAAGAGGAGCTTTTGGCATTGAAGTTCAAGGACAGAAAAGAGGTGTGCATGCTGAGCACCATCCACGATGAAAGAACCGTGGAGGTTTCTGTCCGTGGCAGAGCTGGGGTCACTAGAAAGCCAGTGTGCATCAGGGCCTATAACAAGCACATGGGTGGAGTTGATCTGTCAGATCAACTCCTACAGCCCTACCTCATTATGAGGAAGACAAAGGCCTGGTACAAGAAGGTTGCAATTTATCTAATGCAAATTGCAACCTATAACGCTTTTTTGCTGCACAAAAAAGCAGACACTGGGCTGAAGCTGTCTTTTTTGCAGTTTCAGCTCGAAGTAATTTCAGGTATCTTGTACCGTGATGCACCTGGTCCCCAAGTAGTGATGGGAACCAACAGAATTGGGGCTACCCATTTTATTTTTAAAAACCCCCCTACAGCAAAGAAGCAGAATCCCCAAAAGAGATGCAGGGTATGCTACAGCAGGGGGCAAAGAAAGGACACCACATTTTACTGTCCAGATTGCCCTGGAAAACCTGCACTCTGTGTCGGTGACTGCTTCAAGCTGTATCACACAGTTTCCCATTTTTTATTTTTTTTTTTTGTTCCTGCTCCATTTTTGTATTTTTTTTTTAATTTTTTTGTTACATTTACTGTTTTTTAGCTTTTATTTGCTCCACCATTTTTAAGCGTTTTTATTTGCACTGTCAAGTGAACCCTGTGTCCATTCCGTGGCATGAGGGACCACTTAAGGTGCTAGATCAAATCCCTTCTTGGAGATAGGCCAGGCTTTCTTGTAACCTGTCCCTACTGATAGTTGGGTACAAGCATTTTTCTTTACCCAGATGTAAAATTCCTACTGAATTTGAATTGCTCATGTTCCAAATGTGGCACTTTTGCCCCCAAACAATCTGACAAACCCATGCATGTGGGGTATCAATGTACTCAGGAGATGTTGCTGGACACATATCGGGGTGTTGTGTGACAGCAACATATACCAGGAGCTGTAATTTCACACCTGAAGTACAAAGTATGTGAAAAAAACACCAAACACAATTACTATCACAAACTTTGACAAGGGTTGATGGTAGGATTAGTGCATGGAAAGGGTTAAACTATCAGCATCTAAAATACCCTGGGGTGTCTAGTTTTCAAAAATATATGGTTTGGTGGGGTAAATTTAATTTGCTGGCTTCAAAGATGCCCCAAATACCACATGGAGACAGAATTACCAGATTCAGAGAAAAATGGTTTTGAATTAGCAAAACGCTACTTGTACTTATTGCCCCATAACGTGTAGAAGAAAGCAAAAAAACATAAAAACATTGGGTATTTCTAAACTCGGGACAAATAGTAGAATCTATTTAGCAGGTTTTTTCAGTAGTTTTTTATGATGAATAAAAGATTTTTCAAATAAAAGTGAGAAAATGTGTTTTTTTTTCAATTTTTCGTCATATTTTAATATTTTTATTATAGCAAATTACATCATATGAAAAAAGTTTTGGTGTCTGAAGAAAGCCCTTCTTGTCCTGAAAAAAACAATATATAACTTGTGTGGGTTTAGTAAATGGGTTAAGAGAAAATTACAGCTAAACACAAACACCGCAGAAACGATAAAACAGCCATTGTCACGAAGGGTACAAAAAGTAAAATCAGCCTTTGTCACGAAGGGGTTAAATGTAAGGCATGTGATATGTTATATTGTCGTAGTTTTATAAGGGGTAAAGGTCGCCTCTGTGTTGAGGTGGACAGAGGCTTGGTGTTACACAATCTGGCTGAGAAAGGGGCGGATTGTATTTGGTGTATTATATATAAGAAGATATTTGGTTATTATGTTAAATGGTTTGTGTTGTTAATGCCTCTTATACCCTTTTAAATAAAGCTACGGCCAATTTTATCCAATTTACAATTCTGTGTCTGTGGTTATTTTATTGATTTGTTAGAGGTTAATATGTACATGCAATGGACAATGGGAGCAATATACCATTTATAGAATTTGTGTTCTTTCTGTTCTTCTTCTTAAACTTATTATTATAATCTGAGTATAATAATTGAACTATGTAAATTGTCTTTGTATAAAAATAATAAAGAAAATATATATTTTTTTATGAGAAGGGGTTTGTTTACATAAGAAAATAATGTTTTTGTACTTGTAATGATTGTGGTCAAGCTGAAAAATAAACCTGATGCAGAACGTCTTGTGAGTCCGAGATATTACCGTAATAAATGTGACACTACATTCCCATGCTGCAAACCAATTAGAGAATAATAGCTCCCCAATTAACAATAATTGTTAGGAGGCTCTGCAGGAGCTGAGACCACCATCTTTGCCATTGCATAGTGATGGCCCTTTTTGCCCCAGACAGGAGATAATACCTGCTCTTTAATCTCCAAGACACATAAAGTGAACGTGACTGCCCTACCTAAAGCAAGATATTTTTTGGACGTGCTGCCACTGCAATCAATCCCGTCCAAAATGCATAAGGGATTAGATTGAGTGACAAAAATTTCAACAAATGAATGCTGCCAAAATAGAGTTACAATAAATTATTCGCTCTTTTATGGAAACTGGAAAGGGTAAGCCATATATATTTAGATATATTATATCTATAGTCGCGCTTCCACTAGTTTGTGCGTCTCTCCGGCCATATTTTTCATGCTTTACTCACGTCTTTTAATTGTTAATATCTCTTCAAATAAAGTTTCGGAATACAAAACCTAGCCACCATCCCAACACGCATGCGTACTAACGTTACAAAAGCATACATTGCTGACGTCGGGGTAAGTCTGTTACTACGTTATCACGTTGTTGCGGTTGTTTTGTGAGTACCTAATTTTAATACAGCTATATTTGTCTCCGGCAGCAGTCGAATACGTCTTCCAGATAAACGTTCGGTAGACGAAGAAGGCCGATCCCTCAAGGGAAGTGACGATAACATCGGCGAGTGACCGAAATGGCGGATGGTGGTCGGTCCTATAGCGGTAAGGCTCGGCTATTGTATTTTGTAGTTGAATTTGTATTTTGCCACGCAAAGGCGGGATTTAGCATTGGTCTGAGTAATTGTTAAGTCGTATAGCTGAGCATATGAAATGATGGCAGGAAGTTGGGAGCCTTTATTTGTTTTGTCGTCAAAGATGCGTACTTGGTCAGCTATAGTACCGGAAGTTTTATTTGCCTTTGGAGGATGTGTCCCATGGTCGTGAGGATAACCCTTGTGCTTCTTGCGATAGTAATATAATGTCTTAGTTGCTATGTCGAAGGGCTTATGGAAACCTGAAAGATCACGTGGCAAAGCTTGCCCGGATTCCTAAAGGTTCATGGCTCAGATCTTAAAGGGTTCTTACTGGATCAAGTGGCAGAGGGGTTATGTTCAAGACAGTTTAATTCACAGCGAGAGCGGAAGATAAATGCAAAATCCTCCAATCAGAAGCGCTAGAAGCTAATACAGTGAGGGAAATTAAACATACATGGGGTAGGCATAAGACGACCAAGGCTTAGATTCAAGATAAAGGATTAAGATCTGAGTCGGATATCAGAAAAATGGGGAGAATAGATGGGCCAAATTGTTCTTATCTGAAGTCAAACTCTGTTTATACAATAACACAGTGGATATGAATGGTTGCATGCAGCAGTGAGGAAAGTTATTTTTCACTGCATGAGCAAGCAACAAAAAGGTTATGTTGGTAAACAGAGAAGTACTTATGGATGCAAAGTAAACGAGGGTTACTACGACTGTATAGTTCAGATGTGATTCAAATGCATTTAGCCCGCTTGAAATTCTACTATACAATCTCACACACCTATGTGTTAAGAGGTAATTCAATATGATGTTGTAACCTTTGCTAGACACAAAAAGGCATTTGTGTCTGGAGATGATCCGCAATAGCGCATTTGCTCGATTATAAGACAAGGTTTTTTTCAGAGCAGATGCTCTGAAAAATACCCCTCTTATAATCGGGGTAGTCTTATAATCAGACCTCAAATAGGTCTGACTATGAGACTAAGATCCAGATCCAACGCTGCAGGGCACCTGGATCCTCAATCCCACCCCCCTTCTGAGTCCCCGGCTGTCAGAGATCAGAGTTCCCCTCACCGGGGAATATTCTCTGACAGCCGGGGAAGGTCTGTGCGATGGACGCAGACAACCCACACAGCTAACGGCACCTCCTTCCGGCTGCAGCGGAAGTTGCCTACGCGAATCGCGTAGATGTTTACACGCTGCCCAGACAACACAATGAGAGTCAGAAGCACCGGTAAGTTTTCTTCATTATGAGTTACTTGGTAACTGTAAAATGAGGCGACGGTAACAAGCGTGTGATGCAACAACTAGTTATTGGCAACATATGGGTTTTCTGTGTATAGAAGGAAAAAGGGTAGAGATTGTGTTTGCTGGTTGATGCCTTCTTTATATGTGCAGTATGTTATGGCTTTATCTTATCCTGCTTTATTTTTTTTGTTTAAATTTTTCCACTGATTTAAATCAAGTCAGTTTAAAATAACAATCGGTAATGCTTGGTTGAAATCAAGATTTTTAGATGTAAAGACTCCTTCTTGCTGCTAGTTATAATCTTTAATATTTGCAAGCAGATGAAGATTTCATATTTAGAACAACCTATCAGTAAAACGGCTATATCAGAACTGATTTAAGTTGTCTTATAATCGAGTAACTACGGTTTGTGTGTGTGTGTGTATATATTATAATATATTATATATATTATATATATATATATATATATACACACACAAACCAAAGGGAGCGGCTGCACACTCAGAGAATTTATTAATATACACAGGCTTTTATTTGCCCAGGTGCTCCAAAAATAGCCAGATATATGAAACCAAAGAAAAAATGGGCACTCACGGGACTTTGCAGTAAAGTGCATTAAGCACAATGTTATTTCAACCAGCACAGCCAACGTTTCGGACCACCTCCGTTGGCTGTGCTGGTTGAAATAAAATTGTGCTTAATGCACTTTACTGCAAAGACCCGTGAGTGCCCATTTTTTCTTTGGTTTCATATATATATATATATATATTTTATTGTTTAAAAAGTGTTGTCCGGTTTTGGTGTGTTACTTTTATTAAGTGTGGTTAATGTGGTTAATCCCGTGGCGGGGGGGGGGGGTCATTTACGGTTTCAGCTAAGTGATTGCTGAATCGTTTTGGTTTCTGTCCAGAATTTTCATCTCGGTGCATCCCTGATAATGTATCCTAAACAAAAAAAAACTTTCTTTAAAAAGTGAGCCGATAAAGTGGCATGATTTAATTTTGCTGTAGGTATAATTATGATTTATTTTCTTGCTCTGTCAGAGCACGACGACCGGTTAGGACTTTCTATGAAGAAACGTAAAGGAAGGGGGCCCTTTAGAGCCAAAATGTTGGGCGAAAGCTCCTACAACTATCGGAGAGGTGGTGGTTATGGACCCAATCCCCGTTCTCGCTTGGATCATGATGACTTGGATACAGCTATGAGTGATGGTCATGATTCCTCACATTCAAGATTGTGAGTACTTCATTATGGGCTTTTTGAAGTCTGGCACAGAACAGTTCCTAATTACTTTTTTCCCCTATTTTAGCACCCCATACAGTCGCGGAGCAAGACGTCGAGATAATAAACCTGGAAATTTGAGAAGAAAACATAATGTAGATTCTTCCGATGCCGCTCCCCCTAACAGAGCAGAGACTAGTGATGGCCGAGGGTCGTGGCACAAAATAACGGTAATAAAGGGTGTATTTGTGTTGGAGTATGTGGCACTATTATAAAGCTAACATTTTTACCTTGACCTTTTAACAGCATCAAGCAATTTGTCCAGAGTAAGTTGGTATTCCATCCTGCCCCTGCAATCTTTGTGCCCTGCTTCCTGAAAATTACACAGATTTCTTAGTGTGAACATAAATATCGGTTTCTTGTGTCGGTTAACCCCTTCAATCCCCTATGGACGTACCGGTATGTCCAGTCCTTCTTGCAGCGTCAGGGACACATCCCTGCCGCTGCATGGGAGATCAGGCTGTCCTTTGATAGCCTGGACTCCCCCCCTGACAGCAGAAGCCGGCATCGCCGGCTTTCTGCTGTCCGATCTAATGTAACAGCTTCCGGCATGAAAGACGGAAAGCTGTTACACTTCAAACTGCACGATTGGGCATTCCCTTCAGGGTTGCGTCACTGCTGACGTTATTAAAATAATAATATAAATAAAATTTAATGTGAGCTAAGTGATGTCATTGGGACACCACTGGCATGTTCAGGAGGTGTCCCTAAGAGGACCTCTACACATTTTTGGGTACAAAAAAACATATATATATATATCTATCATAAAAAAACCTTACATCCCATTGCCCTAGCATAACATCTAGCCAGTATAACTCTCCTGCCCCAGTTCACAACCCCCAAACCCGTTAAGCCATAGGCATAACAATTATACAAAAAATATACACCTTATAGTATGCTCCCTGATGCTGGAAAAGTATGGAAAATCTATATAAATTAGGTATTTCTGAAATCAGGACACCTGAATTGATAAACTTGCGGGGGATTTTCCATCACTTTACCTAATTTGTGAGGATTCAGAGGGAAAATATAAAAAATATTAGTTTTTTCTTTCTAATTGTCGCTAGTTTTTACTAAATTTCTCATTCTAAAATTCCAGCTTATCATCCAACCATGGTATCAAAAGAAAGCTCTATCTCTCCTTGAAAAAACAATATATAATTTACATGGGTACACTAGTCACAGGAAAGGAGAATAATCGTTAAACCGCAATATACCGCAAAATGGCTAAATTTCTCTGGGACTTGAGGTACCAAAAACCCTTGTGATTGAAGGGGTTAATGGTGATGAAAATGTTCACACGTTTTTTTTGTTTTTTTTTATTATTATTACTTTATCCCAACCAGGTTCCTCACGGAAAAAAATATGAGAAAGACTGGTTGATTAGCGTTTTGCAAAATGCCTGCACTCTACCGTTTACTCCGATTCAGGTATGGTTGACCTTTTTTGTGTACTTTCAGTTAGTTGTTGTTTTTTTTTTTTTTTTTTTGTTTATGTGCCTTTCTACTTTGCTTTCTCATTTTGCCTCTCATCCCCCACAACCACCTTCTACACTACCCATGCTGTGTGTATTCTTTCATGCAGTATCATTGCGATCATTCCCGTGCTCACTTTTATGTGGATGATGCTGCAACTGCCAAAGCTTTGAAAGATATCTCCAGGACATGCACGGACAGAGAGAATTTTAAGGTAAATGTTTGTGATCTTGCACCTTAAGCCTATCTGTATTCTCTTGATGAATTTTTTCACCCTCCTACCTACAAAAAGGTCTTTGTACTTCTCCTCTTCTCCCTGTCTACCTTCTGTGCTCAGACATTGTATTCCATAGCTTCACTTTTATTATTATTTATTATTAGATTACAGTCTTAACTCGCCCGTGTCTCCCTCCTGTTGCCAAGGAGTTCCATGTCTTTATGAAAGATGAAGAAATAGGACATTTTAAGGTACAAAGATAAATGGATCTTTGGATGTAGTTCTCCAGATAACTTTTACATAGATATTAAACCAATATCGTCATTTTTAACCTATGTATTTTTTTTTCCACCTTCATGTAGCACCTTTGGCAAAGGATGCTCTTGTTGGTTGCTTATTGCTTCTCCTTCGGCTTTTTTTACGTTAAATATTTTTTAGTATGTTTGTTATCTTTCTCAGAATTGCATGCAGAAGAGATATGATGGTGCCACTCTGGCACTGGATATGAAATCTTTGAGAAGTGACCCAGGTACTGACACCCCTCTCATCCTGCTTCATCCTTTATTTGCTTTATTCCAGTTTGTTCATAACTTTTTTTTTTTGCATTCTTTTAACTAGACTTGGTTGCAAACAAAGTAGATCTGATTCTGAACAGGAGGAGCTGTATGCAAGCCATGCTGCAGATTATAGAAGATAATGTACCAGAGGTTAGTTTACCTTTTGCCTTGAACGTGCATATATTCTGTCTTCATGGACTTGTCAAATATCTGACATACAGGTAATACATATGTGGAGTAATGTGTTGGGCTTGGTGTATTGGCTTGTTTGAAATCACTGAGAATTTTGTAAGCCTCGGGGCCTGAAATTTGCTGTTCTGCGAGGTGGATAATTTGTCTTAGAACCTCCACTAAACTGTCCAATTGGTGGAAGCAACAGACATGGACTTAACAGAAGCTGAGAAAATTCCTTGTTCGGGAAAAATAACTGCAAGCAGAATCATTTCGTTAGATTGACCCGCATACACTGACCACTGTTAACCATACTGACCATTCTGAGACCCACAAACTCCCACACTGCTCTCGCCTCAGTTGGCACACACACCTACTGACTTCTGCTCACGACGCTAATGAGAACACAAACTGACAACTTTAAATCAATACCAACTGTTCTCAGCTATACCAATGTAAACGCAAAACGTTCCATTCTCAGCCACAGAGCCATACATTTAAAAACATTCCCAAACTAATGCACGCATTATTCTGTAATACTTGAGCATTTAAAGGGACAGTTTTGACATTCCAAATTATGACCGTCTGCTTGACCCAAGCAACAGTAAGTTTATCGCATGTTAATTCAAACATATCTAACAGAAAATAGCTGGAAGGTGGGGGAAGGGGCAAATGCATATGGGAGATTCTGCAGAATCACCCCATGAACTTGCCGAGGGAGGTTAGGGAGCACCTTAATGTAAATTATCATATGCATGTAAGCATATGATGGCTGGAGTGTCCCTTTAATGGCACTTTTCTGTCTTAAAAATTGTGTATTTGTCTACAGTCATGCAATCCTCCTCACTCCCCATAAATCCGTTCTTTATTCTTCCAGTTGTTGTCATTGGATATCAGCAACAACAAAATCTACAAACTGGATGACATGGCTGAAATTCATAACAAAGCCCCTAATTTAAAGATCCTGCACTTGTCCAACAACATGGTAAGGCTATTTACATGTATTTACATACTTGAGAAGTAGAATTACTTGGAGTATTTAGTACATATTTTCCCCTCTTATGTAACATGGAATTTAAAGTTATGCAGTACTTGCAGTGTTGGGTTATTCATTTTTTTTTCTTTGCGCTTCTGAATGTACTGGAAATCTATTATCACAGGTGATGGAAGTCTTGATTCCTGTCACTTACGGATATATAGTGAGGACCTACATTTTATGTATATGAGTAGAGAGTAGGATATAATTTGTGCAGAGGTGATGGACTAACCAAATTTTCCTTAGTGCAGGTGATGCATCCTTGGGAAGGATTAACTTCACTGTCACCTTTTCAATTACTGTGCTGAATGCCCTGTTAAGGCTCTCATCATAAAGACAGAATATATAAACAGTAAAGTCCAGATTAAACTATATCTCCTATTTCTATGGCGAAACGAAGGTCTGTCCAGCCAGCTGCCCAAGTTCACGTGGGGAAGTAAAGAAGTGTGGTTGCCAGGAATGGTCTGTACAAGTCACTCTGATTTATTTTTGCTTCATGTAGTTGAAGACTGAGCGGGAGCTGGATGCAATTAAGGGATTGAAGCTTGAGGAACTTTGGCTTGATGGAAACCCTCTTTGTGACAACTTCCATGATGAGGGTGTCTACATCAGGTCAGTGAATGGTTCTACAACATGGTAGATGAGGAGAATTTTGGTAAAGTAGCAGAAAATCCATACTGTAAGATAGCTTATCTTACAGTATGGAATTTCTGCTTGTGGTTCTAGGAGTGGCTAGAAAAGGCTAGATCTGTGCTTTGTATTTAAAAGCAAGCCATAGGTCTAAATTCGGTTAACCAAGAAAAAGCTTTTGGCTAGACTTATAATTTCAAGAGATTTTGTAATAAGTACTTAGAGTCTGTGCCTTGTGGTGTTTGCCATGTAATTTCACTCTTTGGAACATCAGACTATGGTTGCAAACATAGGGGAGCACTTGAGAGATATATATGTGTGTGTATATATATATATATATAACACTTCTCCCCTCTCCTTTTCGTGCTGGGTTTATCTGAGGATTTCTATGCAGGATTGGGGCACATATTCTGATTTGTGACTTCCACTTTGAAAAAGAACTGCCCTATAATGTAATTACTTCCATGAAAAAAATCGCTTAACATCCTGATTTGCCCTGTCTGATGTGTTTATTCTGTAGGATAATATACACTTTTATATCGCAGAAGTTTTTGTGGTTTTTTTGTCCTTATTACATTGTACATCATCTTTATCGTTGATCGTCTTCCTCTGTATTTTTACATCACATTTTCACACTGTTCTGTTTACATCATACAATTACAGCACATACTCATTAATTGGAACCTGCACCAGCCTCCTTTCCTCATCCCTCTCACCTTCCTTGTGCATTGCTGTTGGGGTACTTTTACCAATAAGTACCCTCACTCTGTTCCCTAACCAATAAAATCGGTGTCCCAATGAAACCAATTTCCGACAATATGAACCTGCCTCCTTCTTTAGATGAATGTGGTTGTTTGGTCTATGACGGGTAAGACCCTCTGAAGGGGGGGCAACCTAAGGCAGACCTGAAAACAGCCATGAGAAGAGTTTTGAGATCGGGGCTTGCGTTCAGAAGAGGGGTCAGTAAGAGTATTGAATCTGCTGCCGTTCTCCACCTTGCACATGCATACACCCTCCAAAATCCACTTCCTGCGAGGAGGCGGGAGGAAACTACAAGCCACATGTGATGTGGTAGTTTAAAAATCTAGAATAAGGTCTCCCTGAGAGGAGATCAATGTGACATGTCATAATGCCCAAAGAGAGTTGTATTGTGGAGCTTACCCACTATTGGACCCCATAATGAAGCTGAAGCAGCAAATTAAACTTGGAAGAGCTGGATGTTGGTTGGGGTTGGCAGCAGTAGAAGTTCTGAGGTCTGAAAGCTTTGCATTCCTCGTGCCCTTTTTTGTTCTACCCCAAACGATCTCCATATGTGCACACATTCTGCAATAAACTCATGTCTACTCTACATGGTATATTCTTTCCACCTTTTTCATATTCTTTTAATCTCTATACTCCTTTTTAAGATATTATTCTATTTACTTATTATTGTATACAGCTCTAGATCCTGCTATTGTGGTTAAACCGTGCGGATTCATTCTGTAATTGATGGAATGTTTTTAATTAAAATTTAATTGAAACACTTTAAAAATACAAATTATTTGAAGTAGATTTTTTTTCTGGTTTGGTAGTATACATTAATATCTCCCCTGCATGGAAATCTTTGTATAATTCACCCAGCTATAGCAAAGTTAAGGAAGGTGTGGACTAAATGTCTGCCACAATAAAGTCTACAAGGCAAGAAAAATATGGGTGGCAGGCAGCATACTTGTGCGTTGGGATTTTGTACAAATGTTAATTTGAATGAAATTTGCCAGTTTGTATAAATGTCTAAAAACATGGAGTTTAGTTTGTTTGTTTGTTAATGCTCTCTATCCCCACTTCCTTGTCCCTGTCTCCTTTCTCGCAGCACTGCTTTATTTGCCTCTCACGTTGTTCTCTTTGTCTGCTTCTTCCTGGTATCAGCTCTATGAGCCTGGCCTCCAGGAGCATGTACAAAAAAATAGTGGAGCCTCTGGGCACACCCTCTCCCCGATTGGCAAAATGTGGGAGAGGCCGTCCCTGTGCTGCAGTACTCAGGCCAGAATAATGCGGACAGATTTGTGGAGAAAAACCGTTTCTAAATCTGTGTTATTCCAGTCTGAGTACTTCCGCAAAAGGGTGGAGCTACGGTTACAGCCTTTCCCTCATTCCTCTGATCGGGGGTGGGGGGGCAGGATGTATCCAAAGGCTCCACCTTTCTTGAAGTGCTCTGTGAAGCTTTGTTTATAGATCTGATCCTGCGGAGAAGCACACTCGCAAAGAAGACAGATGAGCAACAAGAGAGAAAGCAGCCTTCCAGGAAAGGAGATGCAGGCACAGATGTGCTCTGTGTAGAAGTTAGGTATCCATTCAAAGAGTGTGAGAGAGCATGATATAGTTAATGATAACAAATTTCGTTTGAAATGGGAAAAGCCCTCCGAATTTTGTCCAAACAAAATTTCTTTGTCTGAAAACAGACACAAAACATTTCTCTGACACTTGGTCCGCTTGCACAAGTCTAGTAGACAGTTGTGGGAGAAAACGTATTCCACAAAACATAATCCTGCGCCAGTGATATTACCATTTTCTGCTTTTTATGAGTTGTATTATTAATGCTTGATGTTACAAAAGCTTGCAAACTGGACTACATTCCCAGCATAAATGATCAATCAACATGGATGCACCACCCCTCATGTGATGGAGAAGGGAGTTCCTAGTCACTGACATTGTATGTTTTTCTTTTTTCCATTCTTTTGTGGTGCTCACTCACCCTGGATGACAGAGCCGTGCGTGAACGATTTCCCAAACTAATGCGCCTGGTGAGTCTTTGCTATATATTGGCCTTGATTTATGCTAGTAAAGGTTTTTGTTTTTTTTCCTCAGCCTTTTCTTTTAACCGTGTCCTCTTTCTTCTTCCTTCTTAGGATGGCCATGAACTTCCGCCACCAATCATATTTGAGGTTGAAACTCCCCTCACACTCCCTCCAGGCAAGGTGAGAGTTTGTCTGTCTGTACATAGTTCGTGGTTCTGATGCTTGATGATATTTACATCATATGTGTGTACCTGCCTCTTGTTCTCAGGGGAGCTTCTTGAGCAGCGATGAATTGAAAGTATTAATTCTACAATTTCTGCAGCAGTGAGTATCTCCAATCTCCCATTACACACACACCATTTTTTCTTTGTTTTTGTTTTCTGTCACAAAATGTTTTATATTATATTTGAAACTTCAGGTGGAATTAGTCCAAGTATTGTCATTGGCAAACAATACACCTTCTAAATTACCAATATTGGCAGGACAATTGAAGGCAGTTCAAATCCCTTGTTTCGGTAATAACTGAAATTGGGAAAAAAAAAACGTATCACTGGTACACTACGGTCTTTCACTGTACTCCCTCTCATTTTTCTTTACGATTATGACAGTCCTCCACCCAGAACCTTCATATTCTTCAGCTCTTCCCATTACTGGCATTACTTTTTTATCTTAAACTGTTCTTTTTATCTATTTTCATCTTTCCTATATTACCCCAATCCTAATGAAGGTATTATGCCTGCTATGATGGAGAAGATAGACAGAGTCTGCTGAATTTTTACCATGATGAAGCGTGCTGCTCCATGGGCATTCCCTGGCTTACGTGGCAAAACCCCACCAGGTGAGTAATTCTATGCTTTCCATTACAAGATCCAAAACCTTTTCTCCAACTAATTCATATCTTTCTACACATAGGAGCAGCCTTGAACCATATTTCAAGGACAGCAGAAATATTAAGAAACTCAAAGATCTATGTAAGTTCTGAAACCAAATACCATTGTACGTGATGTACAAACCTTAACCATGTCTAAAAAAAGGACCTTTTTGTTTTTTTTTTAGCTGTCCGTATTAAACTTCTTAAACACAAGCGCCTGAATGTTGTTGGCTTCCTGAACGAGCTCCCAAGGACCCAACATGATCTCAACTCATTTGTAGTGGATATTGTTTCCCAGTCGGTTAGTTTGCAACTGTTCTTATTTGTTACTCTTTCTGGCAGTTCTTCTGTCACTTACTCTGTTGTCCATTGCTACTTTACTGTCCCCTTTACTTAAGCTGCTATTTGTTTTGCTTTTTTTTTTTTTTTTTAACTTTACCATGTGATCAATTGAGATTTATTTTTCCATAGTGGCATGTAGTAATCTTATCCCATTTTTGTGTCTTTTCCTATTCAGTATCTTATATTTGATTTATAGGCTGTCACTTAAGTTTGAATCTGCCTTCTCAGGCAAAGTTGTATTTTTTATTTTTTTGTACTACAGAACACACTGCTTTGCTTCACTGTAAATGGAATTTTTAAAGGTAAGTACATCTCAGATTCCTTAACAAAACAAAGTACCATATTTGCTCGATTATAAGACTTTTTTTTTCAGAGCAAGGGCTTTCTGGAGGCAGAGTGGCATATAGGGGTTAAAAGGAATATCAAGGGAGGCAGAGTGGCATATAGGGGTTAAAAAGGATATTCAGGAGGCAGAAGTGGCATATGGGTTAAAAGGAATATATGCAAGGCAGAGTGGCATATGGGGGTGTATTAGGCATATCTGCAGGACAGGGTGGCATACGGCGGGGTATTAGGCATATCTGCTATGCTACCATATCTGCGGGACAGAGTGGCATATGGCGGGGTGTATGTATCTGGAACAGGGGGCCTATGGCGGGTGTTAATAAGGCATATCTGCGGGACAGAGTGGCATATGGGGGTGTATAAGGCATATCTGCGGGACAGAGTGGCATATGGGGGGTGTATAAGGCATATTTGCAGGGCAGTGGCAAATAGGGGGGTTAAAAGGCATAACCAAACAGTATACACTTTGAGAGAGAGTGGTTTTCGGAAGCTGCAATCTTGAGGGAAGTATTATTTATTTGTTATATCACGCGTGAGATTTTTGGTTCTTTCTTTTTTTTTGCACGGGTTAAAAGGCATATCTTTGGGGAGAGTGGCAAATAGGGGGGTTAAAAGGCATATTTGGGGAGCAAGTGGCAAATAGGGGTTAAAAGGCATATCGGGGGGGGGCAGAGTGGCATATAGGTGGGTTAAAAGGCATATATGGGAGGCAGTGTCGTATAGGGGCACACATTTTTTGGGGGGGTCATCTTATAATACAGTATTTATGCATTTCAAACAGATGCTGCTAGTTTTGTATTTTTATTCTAAAGTCCTGAATGCTTTGGCAAATGTTTGAAAAGTAGTAGTATAGAATCTACCAGATACAATACATTGTTTCAAAGATTAACCCCTTGATGCCGGTATGACGTACCAATATGTCATGACTTCTTTGCGTCGTATCCCTGCTGTTTCCACACTGGAAAAATCTAATTACAACCTGGACTCCTCCTGTTAGCAGAAGCTGCCAACAGATTAGATATAGCCGGTACATTGCTACAATATGAATGTCTGGGCACTCCTTTCTGGTAGGTGTTAATGCTGACTCTTGCCAGAAGGGTCTGTCCAACTTGTTGCAATCTGATTGTTCCCCCTGCACTGTTATCATGGAAGTTTTGAGGTAGAAAGAGGGAAAATATGTAATTTATATAAACACACGTAAATGGAAAACAAACTTTTTAGGACCACTGGTGATGTCGCCATGACATTACTGAAATCCATAAGATATGTGATCCCCAAATTCATCTTTATTCACGATATACTTGAAACAGTGCAAAATATACCGTATTGGCTTGAATATAGGCCGCACCGTAAAAGTTAGGTGCATTTTTAAAGAAAAAAAAAATGATATGCTGCCACTTGCGGGACCGGCAGGGGACATCTACGCATAACGTGTATTCAACTTCCACCTTGGGAAGTACCGGCAAGGAAGATTAACGTACATCGCGCAGACGTTCACCGGCTGCGGGGATGCGAGCATAAACAGCCTCCGCTGCCGGCACGTCTGCACAATGTGCTTTAACAATCTCCCTTGCCGGGACTCCCCCCGTGGGAAGTGCTGGCAGGGGAGGCTGTCTGAGCGTATCAAAGAGTCTGTATCCTAACCCTGCTGCCTCCCTGGCACCCATAACTGCATGTGTCAGGCGCTAGACCCCGAATATTTCGGCCAAATACTGTATATGTGCCCCAATATTTTTAAGCCTACCACCTCAAGTAAAAATGTGTTTATTTTCCTGCCATACAGTGGCGGTACGACTGGGTAGTGTTCTCTCTTTGTGGACAAGACGCTAAAAGTATTGAAAGGGTTAAGTCACGGAAAACTCCTCCTACTTACCCATAAAAGCAAGCTTCCCTTGAACAGCCCCAGTTTTCTTCTTGTCCCGTACAGGGACGGACTTTGCTTGGGATATTCCATAAAGATCAGAAGGCTGGTGAGGCACACTGGTTGTTGCCTGGGGCTTCGCAGCCTCTGATTGCTCCCCGGGTTGTGTCGGAGTCTGTTTTCTTCTCGGCTGTCAGAGGAGCATGCGCAGTAGGTGGCGTTGCGTTCCACCGAAGATCCGATCGCGCTACTGAGCATGCGCGAATCGGATCTTCTGGAGGGCGCCAAATTCAAACCTATAAAGGTTGTTTTTAATTCCTGTCTGTCTGCATTGGCATTTCTCAGCACAGGATACCGTGTCACCAGCCCCCCCACACGGTTCTGAGAATTTGGAAGTAAGATTATTTTACCTTTAATATTCTCATCCTCCAGAAGACAGACCTTTTGAGGCGTTCCAGGTCTCTGCGGCTCAAGCTCAGTCAAGGGTTTCGGGGAAAGCTGCCCATAACTGCAGAAGAGCCCGGTCTTCCTCTAGATCAGAGCTCTCATCAGGTTAAATCTGGCAAACTTCGGACTCCTCAACCTTGTTCAGTTCTGAGTATCAAGCATTTTTTCCTCCCCAGAAGCTTCGCAGGTTCACTAAGGAGGTGACTTGCATGTTATCAGACAAAGAAGTGGATAAAATCAAGGGTTTTCCTATACTACCCAAGTTGAGAGAATGGAAATACCCGGAGAAGAGGGCTTTTCTCTTCAGGCATTTTAAGCATCTCTTCCGGCTTCAAAGGGAAGAGCATTGGGATGAGCCCCTCAAGGTGGTCGTCCACATAGCCCTGCTGTCGAAAAAGACGACCATTCCTGTTGGAGGTGACTCAGGTCTTAAGGACTCAATGGATAGAAGAGTCGAGACTTCTTGCCAGCGCATATTTCAGGCATCAGGTGCGCAATGCAGAGCAGCAGTGGCCAGTGCAGCAGTCTCTAGAGCACAGAATTGTTGGATACAGGTCCTGGAGGACTGTTTACCGGATGATCAAGACTCCGAAATCTCCAGACTTTGCGTTTATCCAACAGTTTACTTACGGATTCATCTCAAGAGTTGGTGATGGTATCGGTTAAGAATATGGGGTTATCGTCTGTGGCTCATAGAGCCTTATGGTTGAGATCCTGGACGGCTGATACAGCCTCCAAGGCATCTCTGTGACTTACCTTTTGAGGGGAGTAAATTGTTCGAAGCACCTTTTGGAAGATTTAAACAAACAAATGTCGGAGACCAAGATGGAACAGGAGATATCCGTACAAGACAACCAGGCCTTTCCAGACTTCTTCCAAATCGCAGAATTTTCGGAATTTCTACGGAGACAGAAAGTTCCAGGACCGCTCCAAAAAAACAAGAGAAAAGAAAGTTATGACAAAGTAGGAGGAAGGCTGCAGAAGTTAAAGCATATTTGGGAACAGACTACACACAACAGTTTGGTTCGGAAAATCGTTTACAGAATCGGTTTCTTCTCTCTTCCCAGAAGTCGGTTCCTGATTTCTTCATATCCATCCTCAGTGAAAAATGTATCTTTACATTCAGCAAGCCTATCTCTCTTATCAAAAGGGGTTATAGAGAGAGTTCAAATTTCTCAACGCTTCCAAGGAGTCTATTCCAGACTGTTTCTAGTCCCAAAGCCGGACAGATCCTTTCAACCTGTTTTGGATCTAATGAGTCAACAGCGGCATCCGGTATCGCCACTTTTGTATGGAGAACATTTCTTCAGTCACCCACCTTCTTCAGAAGGGAGACGTCATGGCTACTTTGGATCTGAAGGACACTTACCTTCACGTTCCGATTGCGGAAATTTCCAGACGGTTTCTCAGGTTTTCAAGCCGTATAAAAGGAAAAATTCATAATTTCCAGTTCAAGGCCCTTCCGTTCGGTCTGTCGTCAGCCCCAAAGATCTTCACAAAGATTTTGTGTCCCTTGACGGCTTCCCTACAGGAAAAGGGGATTTCCATCGTTTCTTACCTGGACGACTGGCTCATCAAGGCCGAATCTTCAAAGGAGCTCCGGGGGGATCTAGTCGCCACAATGCGTTTGCTGGAAGAGCACGGCTGGATTATCAACCGCAGCAAATCCAAACTCATACCTTCCACCAGGATCCAGTTCCTCAGCCTAGAGGTGGATTAGATTTCCCAACGTGTTTTTCTACCTAAAAGATCAGGAAAATCATAAGAAAGGTCAGATCGCTTTAATTACACCCGACTTGCTTTATCAGGAAGGCCATGAGCGTCTTAGGTCTACTGACAGCCTCCATCCCAGTGGTCAGGTGGGCAAGATCTCAACTTCACTCCAGTGGGATATTTTACGGCGTTGGTTATCCCAACTTTCTTGGTAGAGGACTTCTCATCTTTCATAAGGCCTTTCTTTTCGTCCTCGCAATTGGATAACTCTTACCACGGATGCTTCTGGTATCGGTTGGGTCGCCCATTTAAGTTATCTCTTCAGGCAAGGAATCTGATCTCCGGAAGATTCGCTTTGTTCGTCCAATTACCGGGAACTAAAAGCGGTTCTTCAAGCACTAGTAGCCTTCAGGCCCCAATAAGAAGGTCGTGCCGTGAAGATTCAGTCGGACAACGCTACAACAGTCGCGTATGTAAACAAACAAGGGGATACACGAGTAAGGAGCCTGCAGGTTCTTTGTTCAGCTATAATGAGTTGGGCCCAGCTTCATCTGGAAGACTTATCGGCTACCCACATAAGAGGCTGCGACAATTGCATTGCAGGCGATCTAAGCAGGCTAAGATGGTCTCAAGCAGAGTGGTCCTTGACTGAAAGGACCTTCACCTCCCTGGTGTCAAGATTCGGCCTTCCGGATATAGATTTGATGGCCTCCAGGCGAAACAGGAAGGTTCCATTTTTTGCCTCAATCAATAGGCAGGATTCGCTGGACTTCCTGGACGTCCATCAAGTGGAACTTCCGTCTGGGATACGTGTTTCCGCATGTCGCATTAATTCCCCGTGTCCTTCATAAGATTCGTTCGGACAGGGCTCGGCTCTTAGCCGTTATCCCACACTGGCCGAACCGCAGTTGGTACTCCCCCCAAGTCAACTGAGTCTAAGGTATTGGGAACTACCTCCCTCGGATAACTTGTTGGATGGCGGCAATCTTCCTCCAGATCAGCGTGTAGGTGAAATCCAAGCCCTTTCATCCTCGGACAAGTTTACCATCTTCCATCAGCATAAATTTGATCTCCACCTGCAACCCTCCTTTCCTCCGAAGGTTCTGTCAAAGTCCACTATTAATCAGCCCTTGGTGCTTCCATCATTGTGGCACATGTTGGATGTCAAGAGAGCCCTGGAGTTATGTTGCTAGGACTTCCTCCATCCGTTCGCTGACCAGCTTTTAGTTTCTTGGTCTGGTTGTTCGGCGGGTAAGGCTGCTACTTGTCAAGATGGATCACGGAAACCATTCACATGGGCTACCAAGTCTCTGACCTACCTTTGTTATCTCCGGTCACGGCCCACTCCACCAGGGCCGTGTCTGCTTCATGGGCTGAGAAGGCTTCCGCTTCACCAGAGGATATTTGCAGGGTAGCTACGTGGTAGTCATTGAATACATTCCTTTGTCACTACCGGCTAGATGTCTTCTCATCCTCGGCAGCGGATTTTGGGCGTAAGGTGCTCCAAGCTGTTATTTCCTGAGGATTTGGTTGCCCTCCCTTTCTTACGGGATCTTATTACATCCCAGTCACACTGCCACTGTATGGCAGGAAAAATGGAAATTTTTACTCTCCGTAAATTCCTTTGTCCTTAATACAGTGGCAGTGCGGTATTTCTTATTATTTTTGCAAGCAGTTTGTGTTCGTTACTTACTGTGGCTGTTCAGGGGAAGCTTGCTTTTATGGGCAAGTAGGAGGAGTTCTCCGTGACTTAACCCTTTCAATACTTTTAGCGTCTTGTCCGCAAGGAGAGAACACTATCCAGTCGTACTGCCACTGTATTAAGGAAAAAGGAATTTACGGTGAGTAAAAATTTCCATTTTTAAAAAAAAATGTTTACCCCTCCCATACCTGACAAGCCAGTAGTTTTAGAAAAGAAATAGAATTTAGGGAAATATGTTACTGTAAACAAACGTTGTCAAACATATTGATTTGTTTAGCAGTGGCACCTACTGTATTACCACAATTTTTTTTGTACTGCTATGATTTTAAAAGATCGTGCTTGTGGGCAAAATGTATGCTTTTGTTATGTACATCAAATATGGAAAAAGGAATCCTAACTGAACAAACACATTAAGAAAAACTTTATGGTATTAAAAAACATGGTTTTGCATTAAAACTATCTCAACTTACTCATATCTGTCTCTTTTCAGTTGATGCTCAGTCAAGTGACACTGTGTTTGCGTTCTCTCGTGTCTTTTTAGCTGTGCCCGGCAATGATGGAGGGTAAGTTTGAACTTGTATATGTCGTTCCCCAGAAAACCTATTTTTGTATTAAAATATAAATGTACATGTAGTCTAATTTTTTTCTTCCTAAATCAGGCTCCTGTTGGTTAATGATGAACAATTCATAAGGAATGCCACCACCGAAGAGAGCCACAAAGCATTTGCTGCTCCAGCTCCCACACCATCCAGTAGTCCTGTACCTGCCCAACCACCTGTACCTCAGGACATGCTTCAAGCTTTTATTCAGTTCTCGGGCATGAATGCAGAGTGGTCTCAGAAGTGAGCAAACATTAAAAAAAAAAACCTGATTCCATGTGATATTCTCTAGAATATTATTTTGGCTTGCATATTGCTTAAAGTCCGTCCCTGAATACTATTCATAACCAGATTTCATATACATTTTTATTTAGGTGTCTTCAGGAAAATGCTTGGGATTTTGAGCGGGCCGCCCAGATTTTTATGAAGTTTAAGGTAATTCACGCTGGAGACGGCTAGGAGTCTACCCCCCTAAGCATTTTTACTTTTTGCAGTTTCTAATCGACTCATTAAAATATTTTCTTTTCTTTTTAACCTGCAGGCAGAGGGGGTGATTCCAGACGTTGCATTTATCAAGTAACATCATTCAACATTTATCAGTTTTTATTATGCTGCATCCCTTCTGAAAACTCATACCTGAAATCTAAAAGTTAAGGGTACACACTTCATAATGCATATTACAATTGTTCTGGACCATCTAAGCTGTTTTAATTATTAAAATGAAATCGCACAACCGGATAGCCTGTGTGCATATGTGACATAACTCCGACCCATTGATGACTTCATGTGAAATCAAGCCAATTTACAATTTTGTCTCTTCAAAGAAGGAGGAAGGTTGTGAAGTCACTGATCTTTTTTCAAACTTCTGTTCTCTGTATGATTTAACAAATGGTCATCCTTCTCAAATGCCTTAACCCTATGACGTTCACATTCTTCCTGTTGGATCATTTGTGCCAGTCTCCATGAGAAATTTAGTCAATATCCCAAAGAGATTTTTAAGAACATAACTGTTTAAATGGAAAAGTCTGTATTATTAGCACCAACTAAATTTTCATGAAAGAAATTGAGTCAGCCCTTATTTACTTACCTTCATATTTAGCGTAAAATACTAGCTGACAAGGCTATATATGAACCAGCGGAGTTTGTTTAAAAATGTAAATACGCTTTTCAATGTTTAAATTTCAGTGTATAATTTTGGGTGTAATTTTGAATGTTTTAGTTAAAAAATGGCTGTTCTAGTGGCATCCGTGTGAAAGAAGAATATGTGTATGCCATGCAGGTTCTTAATAGTGTAACACCATTGTCAAATGTTAATGGAAGTTCGTGCTGTGAAGAACATTTTAACTTAATTTGGAGTGTTTTAGTTGAAGTGGGGGGCGGGGAAGGTGTACCTTCTTTTTGATATTTGTTAATCTAAAATGTTTTTGTAATTGTTGAAGCTGGGGAATATTCTAACCAAAACACTTTAAGATTTATAAACTCTGCTTCTGCTTCTAGTTTTGCTGTTACTTGATCCTTTTTTTTTTTTTTTTTGCTGTACATTAACTAGTTTCGTTTTTATGCGCCTGTTTAATTTTTATTAAGACATTTTAATTGTGATTAATGTGTGACATTCAATGTTTATGGTCTTTATTTCTACCTTTCACACCAAAAAAAATACTGATTTTAAGCTTCATTGGTGAAAGTATGTTGTACCTTACTAAATAATCTAAATTTAAAAGTGTAGTAAAAGTTAGCCCTTTATTTTCTCGATCATTAAACGTTCAGATGGGTTGTAGGGGGAGTTCAGATAACCTTTTTCTCTCTTTTTTTTTTTTTTCTTCCCTTCTTTCCATTTCCCTGTACGGCAGTGTTGTGCCAAGCAACAATTTTGTTTTTTATGCTTTGCTTAGAGAATGTCATAATGAACTCTGGCATGATTTAAATGCAAACACTGTCAACCTCAATGATTGCTTTCCAATTTTACTCCATACATAGAAAATGGAGAGCTGCTTTCATTATCTTGCTATGTAGATCATTAACATCATACATGCAGGGTATACATTACTTAAGGGTACCTTTTGGTACCGTACAGATGTGTCGTTAACATGCTCAGTGGGATTGGAATTTTTTATTGAAGACTCTTGTCTCCTGACACAGACTTAAGGTATACTAAAAGCTGCGGCTTGGTTTAATAAAGCTGGTATAGCATTTCTGATTGGAAAATGGATACACAGGAGTATTTGGGAATGTGGGAAGGGATTTTTTATCCTTACCATTAAATTAATCAATTAGATTTACTTGTAGATGCGAACAAAATGTATCCAAAAGGCTATTGGGGTAGTTCTGCTATGTCACAAGTTTGTAGGAAATGTGTTCCTGTTTATATGTATACAACAACTGTGTAAATGTTTAAAGTTTCATGTTGAATGACTGGGGCCTGCCTAAATGTATACTGTTAGGTAACACTTGAGTAAAGTAATAGTAGGTTGCCAACTTTGTTGAATGAAGCGTTTGAGTAGCTACCCAAAAGTTCCTCTTATTACATTTGAAATGAATTGCTTGTCTTTTTGGGTGTGTGTGAGAATGAACAGTGGGAAATTAAAATTTGCTCAGATGTGGAAATCGTGTGCATTTTTTTTTTTTGTTTTGCTTTTTGTATACGAGCAACTGTACAATCCCCATAAAAGCAAATTTTGTGCTTAAGTAGCACAAAGAAATGGTATAGCTGTGATAATCAAATTGTGGGAGATTTTGGTAATTTGTACTTCTGGGTGGTGGATATCTGTGTTCATATGCAGGTAGATTGTAGATTTCCCAAGGGGTAGGGTATGTGTGTGTGTACATGCATGGAGAAGTTGGCATCATGAGCAGATCCGTTGCTTTGATAGTTGGTAGCCTTGTGTGTGAGGCTGCTTATCTGTATGAATTTAGGTAATCTCTTCATGAGAGGTACAATTGGATGTTTTGTCAAAGATGCCCTTTTGGGGCTAACATAGGAAAAACATGTATGGTCTTTTGACACCTAAGAGGACTTTTTTTTAAGTTTATGTAAGTTTACATCTTTTCTTATCCTACCCCAGTGAAGAAAAGTTTCAGGTTTGATGAAACACCCTGTTTTCTCCTGGGCCACTATGGCTATATATTTTTAATTTGTAAGAAAAGAGTATGTGTAATGTCCTCCATTACCCACTAAACATTTTGTTAGCAAGTTAGAATGTCATTGTTTTTTCAATATTGTTCTTGTTCAATAAACACTTTTTTCATTAGCTTGTATTTTTTTCTTTTAGAGGCATGTACTATTTTGCATGCTGTTTTCTGTAACCTTGCGGCATGGAGGATTAGTACACACAACATCTGGTACCAGATTAAAGAAACATGTGAAAAAGGGTCTTGTCTGCTTCTTAGTTTGATTTTTGAATTTTGTCCCCCCCCCCTGCCATTCCTGATGGCACACAGAGAGAGCTTATCAGGTAATGCAGGCACACCTCCCTCCCCAGTGTTTGTTCCTGCTCTACTCTGATAGGGGCTATCCTCTCTAGGAACTTTTTTTCCTCCCCAGGGCTCTTGAGGTGCCTGGACTCCTCACCCACTACATGCTCCAGGGGAACATGGATGTTTGGGGGCAATGGGAGCGGCTGGCCACGAAGCCGGTCGGTCAGAAATTCAGATCTATTTCTAGGCTTTACAAGGAAAAATGAGACCTTGACAGTTCACAAGTTCCTGGCTGTAATCATCTCTGATAAGTGGGGGCACCCGGAGAAGAGACTGACTTTATCTAGAAGAGTTAAGAAGCTTTTCTCTCCAATCCCAGGTGACACTATGGATAGACTCCTCCTCTGTACCTGACATAGGGCTTCTTCTAAACATCTAAAAGCCCCTCCCCTCCTGATATCCCCAGTGGTTTTTTCCTGCTCTATAGCAGGTAGGGAGGACTGGTCTTTCGTTTGTTGTTTTCCCTCGGCTGTACGTTGAGACGATGCCTTTGCACCATAGCTGGATGGCTGGTACCGCGCCGCCAAGCTCGCACTTACCTTCTGCTGGCGAAATGTCCTCTCGGCTGCTGCTTCTCACGTGTGGGGTAGGAGTCCTGGACGGCTTCTTTGCCACAGGGCAGCTTGTTTGTCATCCCAGAGTCGTCCAACATGGCGACCCTTTGGCTCCCGGCTTGGGAATGCGCTTCCATTCCAAGCCTCGTTTTCATCCAGTCTTGAAAAAGTTGGCCTCAATCTGCCGCTTTTCTGGGTTATGGCCTGATTACAAGCCATTTAAAAGGAAGGGTGAGTAGGTTCTTGGCTTTTTCTCTTCCTGCTCAGTGCTATTTCTATTTCCTAGGGTGCTGTTGCATCTTGAAGGGGTTACGTCGGCTCCTGATAATTCTGAGCCGCCCTCTGGTCTTCATCAAAGCCTTCTTAGGCTTGTCGTCAACAAACATTCACAGGGCTGTGGGTGTCACAAAGCTTTGCAAGATTCCAGGAAGACGCTTTGCTCTGCTTGCCTGAAATCAGTTGCGAATTCTGAGGCGGCTAGAGGAAGAAGGTTTTTGGCCTGGCTAAAAGAGAAATGTAGTCTACCTTCTCTGCCTTTCGTCAAGCTGTCCCTGCCTACCCTTGCCTTCCGGCAAGATCCCTCTCTCCTGGGCCGCCAGCCTCTGCTATCAGACTTAGAATTAGATTATTCTGAGGTGGACGAGTATTCATCTGAGGAAGGAGAGATCCGGGAGATAGTTCTTTTCCCAGTGGAAGAAATTGAGACTCTTATCTTCCAACCACATCCCCCCTTGACACGATCCCTTCCCATCTCACCCAGCCTTTATCTACCCTTGTTCCTACTCATATCTTCAACCTCTCCCTCACTATTGGAACTGTCCCATCCTCTTTCAAGCATGCTACCATTACTCCTCCCTCGACCCGACTGATCTCTCCAATTACCGTTCCATATCTCTGCTTCCTTTAACCTCCAAGCTTCTTGAAAGAATTGTTTATATCTAATTAACTAAGTTTCCCTGCCACCCCCGGTGACGTTCAGGATAGACTGCTCCTCTGTACCTGAGATAGGGCAGGACTCTAAAACTTTAAAAGCCCCTCCTAACACCAGTGTTTTTCCTGCCCTACATCAGGTGGGGGGGAGACTCGTCTTCCTTTTATTATTTTCCCCAGCTCTAGGTTGAGCCGTCTTTCCCCGGGCTAAGCCCCCTTCCTGGGGGGGTTGGAATACCCTAGCACATTAATTAGATGACAAAGTATCAATATACATACAGTACTAGTTGCTGGAAATGGTAGTATTTGGCACTGTAGGCTAGCATTAGTAAGGCTAGTAAGGAGTATTCTTGGTGAGATGAAGGTGAAAAAAGAGACCTTGCCCTTGTAACCATGCATATTTATACCCCTTTACATTTGGTATGGGTATACGTTAAGGAATCCTTTTGGAGCAGTCATAGGATACACTCACTGGCATTCCACAGAAGACCCTCTAAGCTATGTCACATAATTGATAACATATGTTCCTAACACTCAAGTTGCATTCAGGGCTAAAATGTGCAGAACAAAATAAAAGTGTAAAAATGATTTCTTACAGGTGGTGTTCGCTGCTGCAGCTCTGCTGTTCGCGTGGCTCTGTCGGCTGTGTTCGCTGCGGAGATAATGGTGGCACTTCCAATGGCCAGTTCCAATTAGTTATGTCGGCCCCTGATAACTCTGAGCCGCCCTCTGTTGAGGACAAATCTAAGAAAGCTGTTACGAAGTCCAAGCATGCCCAATGCTCCAGGTGTCACAAGGCTTTGCAAGATTCGAGGAATAAGCTCTGCTCTGCCTTCCTGGGATCTGTAGCGGATTCTGAGCTGTCTGGTGGTAGGGAGTTTTTGACCTGGCTTAAAGAGGAGATGCAGGCTACCTTCTCTGCCTTCGGTCAAGCTGTTCCTGTTCCTGCTCCTGCCTATCACCACCTTCCACTCTCCTGGGGTGTCAGCGTTTGTTATCAGACTCTGAATTTGATTATCCAGATGTAGAGAAAGGTTCTTCAGATGGAGGAGAGTTAATATTTGTTTCCGGTGGAAGAGACTGAGACTTTGAATTCCGCTGTGAGGTCAGCTATGCATTTGGAGGAGTCCTCCACCCAGAAGAGTGACCCTTTCTTTGCTAGCTTCTCCAAGCAGTCTGCCTAATTTCCTGTTCATCCTGTGCTATCTGACATCAAAACCAACATCGGCACTGTACCAAGAAAAAACAACGAGGGCGAAACAGATACTTCCGCATTCCAGCGGCAACATACGGGACCATTGATACGAAGGGGATTCCGACTGACGTCATGACGCAAGGAGGCGGGATCATCACCGGAGGAGGAGGCACCTAAAGATGGCGCCGGCCATGAATAAAAGGACCCACGAGGAAAGCAGTAACACTACTCCTGATGAAGCCAAGCAGGCGAAACGCGTAGAGACACAGGATTCTTGCTTTATTCCTAGCTCTTTTTCGGTTTTAAAAAGAACTAGTTTTTATTTAGACATTGCTTTTTTATTACTGTATTTGGACCACGAGGTCGGTTTTATATATTTATTTATTTATTGAGACAATATTTATTTATTTATTATAAGCCAGGTACCTATAGTCCATTGCAGATCTTTAGGGCAGAGCCCTTCAATAAATTCATTTTTAGATCAACCATTGGGTTGGAAGTTTATTTTTAAGTATACTCATCAAGAACAACATACATCCACGGATATACACGGAGGAGCAATCACTGTTTTGACGCTGAACACCCTCAAGACACGAGTAAGTGTATCCACCACCTTGCGGTGTTTCTTTATCTACAATATCACCCTATGTTATTTTCTGTTTTCTTGATCCATTTATATACACCAACGGACCAAGGGACCTATAAAGCCTTGAAGCACCACATACACTTGTGAGTGCATACAATATATCTTTACCAGCATTTTCCTTTTACATCTACACTATTATTTTGTATTGTTCTATTTATTTTTTCGGTTTACACGAGCGCACCAAGTCGGACTGTTTTCGTGAAATTTCCACACTTGGAGGGTGTGTTACAAGGTCGCAGCTGTGTAACCGGCTCAAGAAGGGTAGTATCCCCCTTTGTTTACTCTTTATCTTTCCATTTTTTGTTCACGCCTCTGAACATACGGTCTAAGACTGGTTTTCACTACTTTTTCACTCTCTATCTGACATCAAGCAGGAATGGCACCACCCGGAAAGAAGGATTAACGTGTCCACACGGGTTAACTTGTCCACACGGGTTAAACACATGTTTCCCTTTTGATGAGGACTTTGCTTAGTTTTATGCTAACCCTCTGGTAGACACTGCTGTTATGAGGATTTCCAGGAAGACGACTATGTCGCTTGAGGATGGCATTTCTCTGACCTGATGGAGAAGAAAGCCGAAATCTTTTGAGGCTTCTGCTGCTGTCTTTAAACCCGGGAATTGCGTCTGCCTCATTTTCTAGAGCAGTCAAGATTTGGCTTTCACAGATCGAAGAGCATATTGCTGCCAAGACTTCCAGGGAGACTATCCTCAAGAATGTTGCTGCCGTGAGACTGGCCATGGATTTCCTCTGTGATGCCTCCATTGAAAACATCAGAATGACAGCCAGAGCTTCGGCACGTTCCGTTGCAGCTAGAAGGGCCTCATGGCTTAAGGCCTGGGCGCCGGATAATGCCTTAAGAAGAACAGGCTTCTTAATATCTCTTTTAAGGGTAAGACTCTATTCGGGGGAAGAGTTCGAGTCCCTTTTGGAGAAGATCACAGGGGACAAGCATTGGATGCCTCAGCGAACACCTTTCGAAAAGACGGCAGTCCTTTCGGCCATTCTTCCCGGGCCCATCAAGAGGCTATAGCTCTAGATTCAACCCCTCATCTAGAGAACAGAGCTTCCGAGGCAGATTCCCTCTGTGGGAGATTTGACAGATTTGCCTTCCCTAAAGCGTTTCAGGACCCCAAGAGCTTTGCATGACGCCTCCTCCTTTTTTTGATCTCCCACCTTCCTCCACACCGGGCAAGGCGGTCGGTCCTGTTATCTACCATTCAGCAGTTGACAGACCTGAGAGTCCTGGTTCCTGTCCCTTGGCCAGACCTAGGCCAAGGGGTTTATTATCCGTTTTTTTTCTGGTCCCAAAGAGGGGGGTTTCGCCTAATCATAGATTTACGCTACTTGAACAATCACCTCCGGTTTGTCTGCTTCAAGATGGAAACCATGAGATCCGCTCTCGACACCTTATGCCTCAATGACTACATGACTAAAGGATGCATATTTTCACGTTCCCATCCATCTTATCAACGTTTCCTGAGAGTGCCGATTCCTCGGTTCTGCTGTCCAGCATTAACAGTTTCAAGCCCTTTGGACTGTCAGCGGCCCCCAGAGTCTTCACAAAACTTTTGTCAGTCGTGGAGGCCCATTTCCAAGTTCAGTTATTCCGTATCCTGGTACACAGGGTTCTCTCTGCGCACAGAAGCTCCTTGAGATTATGCATGTCCCTGCTGGGCGAAATGGTCTCCGCAAGGCCCACATGAGAGTTCTTCAAGGATATGTCCTCAACCAGCTACAAGACAACCCATTCGCTCTAGACAGGCTTGTCTGTCTTCCTCCACATGTCAGAGCATCCCTCACCTGGTGGCTCCAACAGAACATCCTAGCTGCGGGGAGTAGATGGTCTCTTACCACCAAGGTACTTCATACCACCGACGCCAGCATCAGGGGATGGGGAGCTACGTATCAGGACCTGTTCGTGCAGGGACTCTGGCCTCCAGCTACGAAACTTCTTCCCTCAAACTGTCTGGAGTTACTTGCAGTAGAAAGAGCTCTGCATCACTGTGAACACCTGCTTGCAAGGACATTTTGCTTTGTTCCAACAATCAGGCAGTGGTAGCCTTCGTCTTCTCCGTATATCGCTCACAATTTCCTGTTGGGCAGAGTCCCGTCTCGTGAATCTGCTGTCAGCTGTCCACCTCAGAGGGACTTTAAATTCTCAAGCGGATTTCCTCCATTTTACTCTGATCTCCAGGGTTATATAGAAAAGAATGTGCCTCTGTGATCTTGATAGCACCAGACTGGCCCAAGCGCGTCTGGTATATGGACTTGATCACTCTAGGTCTCTCTCCCCTCCGAAGCTCCCGGCTTGGAGAGACCTTCTGCGACAGGGTTCATTTCTGCACCCAAACCCTGCCGTTTTCCACCTGACGGCCTGGTGATTGAAAGTGAACTGCTGAGAGCACAAGGTTTTTCTTTTCCTGTGGCTGAGACTCTTCTGCAGAGCAGGAAGAAGGTTACCTCTCTGCGATGCATTAAGATCTGGAAGAGATTTCACGGTTGGTGTAGTTCCAGGGGAATTTTGCCGTCTTCCTCGGCTTCTATTCTGGACTTCCTACAGGAGGGATTTGACAATGGACTTCAACCTTCTACTGTCAGGGTGCATATTTCTGCCAATAGTGCTCTCCTGGGGTTCGAGCTAATATCTCTGCCTGTGGTCAGACGTTTTGCCAAGGCCATTGTCCGGATGTGTCCTCGTTCTGTCACCAGGATGGTTCCTTGGGACCTGAATCTCATCCTTTGTAAACTCACATTACCCCCATTTGAGCCTCTTCAGTCAGTTTCTCTGCATTTGTTATCAATGAAGACTGCCTTTTTAGTAGCCATTACTTTGAAGGAATTTGTGACCTTCAGGCTTTGTCTATGAACGAACCGTTTCTGTTTTTTTCCTTAATAAGGTGGTTCTTTCTCTACCGCCGGAGTTCGCACCCAAGGTTCAGTAAGCTTTCCACAAGAACCAGGAGATCGTGCTGCCTACTTTTTTCCAGCTCTTGGCTCAGCTGAAGAAGAAGCTCCTCACACTCTCGATCTGAAGGGATGCCTCACCATTTATTTGGAACGGACTTTGCGCCTGCATAAGTCCTGTTGTTTGTTTGTGGCCTCTTCTGGGCCCAACAGAGGTGTTAACATCCCCAAGTCCTCCATTACTAAGTAGATTGCTTCGGCCATCAACTTGGCATATTCTGCAGTTGGCCAACCTGCTCTTGTGGGGATCCGTGCCCACTCTACTAGGGCAGTCTCCACTTCCTGGGCCGAAAGATGTTTTTTTTCACCTGACCAGATCTGCAAGGCGGTTACTTGGCGAACTCTCCACGCTTTTGTTCAACATTACCGCCTTGACCAGATGGCTCAAGAGGACTCTCTTTTCGGTCGGAAGGTCCTGGAAGCTGTTTTCTTCCTGGGTTTACCCTCCCTTTTTCTCTGGTACAGCTATCCTGAGTGTCACCTGGGATGGCAGGGAAACAGGAAGTTCTACTTACCTGGTGACATGTTTGTGTTTCCTCCCTTCCTTTCAATAAAGTTTTGTTGCCTCAGATTGTTTTCCTGTGTGGTCTTTGGTATTTACTGATGTTAGTAGGCGGGGAGGGGCTTTTAAATGTTTAGAGTCCTGCCCTATCTCAGGTACGGAGGAAGAGTCTATCCTGAGTGTCACCAGGGATTGGCAGGGAAAAGAAGCTCTCGGTTTCTTGCTTGACCCTCTTCAATCTGGTTTTCGCCCTCAACACTCTACTGAGACCGCCCTTACTAAAGTTACTAATGAATTATTTACTGCTAAATCCAAGGACCACTACTGGACCTTTCTGCTGCTTTTGACACTGTGGACCACCCTCTTCTCCTTCAAATGCTTCATGATCTTGGCTTCTGTGACACTGCTCTCTCCTGGCTCACTTTCTACCTCTCTGATCATTCCTTCAGTGTCTCTGTTTCCAGTAACACTTCTCCCTCTCTCAGTTGGCTCTCAAAGGCTCAGTTTTAGGACCCATCCTGTTCTCTCTTTACACTTCCTCCCTTGGCAAACTGATCTCATCCTTTGGCTTTCAATACTACCTGTACGCTGATGACACCCAGCTCTATCTATCTTCCCCTGATCTCTCTCCCTCTGTCTTAGATCATGTAACTAACTGCCTTGGATCTGTCTCTACCTGGATGTCTGCACGTTTCTTGAAACTTAACCTCTCCAAAACTGAACTCCTCATCTTCCCTCCCTCCAATGCTAAGATACCCTCATCTATCTCCCTCAATGTTAATGGTGCTATCATCTCCCCGTCTACTCATGCACGCCGTCTCTAAAAACCGTCTCCATCTTAAAAACATTGCCCGCCTCTGTCCCTTCCTAACACAGAATGCCCTGATTTTCTCCCGTCTTGATTACTGTGACTCTGTCTGAGCTGGTCTCCCTCTTAGCCGTCTCACCCCTCTACAATCTGTTATGAATGCTGCTGCCAGACTTATCTTCCTCTCACATCGCTTTACTAACGTCTCTCCCCTCTGTCAGTCTCTTTACTGGCTGCCTGTGCACTTCAAGATTTGTTGCAGAATCCTCACTCTTACTTTCAAAAGCCCTTCACAGCGGTTCCCCTCCCTACATCTCCTCACTCATCTCTAAATACACTCCTAACCGTTCTCTCCTCTCATCCCATGATCGCCTTCTATCCTCTCCTCTGATTTGTAGCACGCTTACAAGGGCTGCCCCTATCCTCTGGAATGCCCTCTCCCGGTCTATCCGTCTCTCCCCCTGCCTTTATTCCTTCAAAAAAATCCCTCAAGATCCACTTCTTTAAGGATGCTTACAACATAGCACATTAACAGTCTGCCATATTCCTTTAGCTCACCTTTCCTAGTCCCTCTCCTGCAATACTTTTACTAGTGTGGCTGGTCTATCCCTAACAACGACACTTTTACCTATTGTGTAATACACCCTAAATCCCTCTAGACTGTAACCTTGTTAGAGCAGGGCCCTCCTCACTTGTCTCTCTTAATCAATTTGTTACATACTACTTGTTATGTCCTGTCAACCCATTGTCCAGAGTTATGGAATTTGATGGCGCTATATAAAATAATAAATAATAATAATCTGCAATGCAGGTCTGCAATGCATTTGTAAGAGACTGCTACCCAGAAGAGTGACCCCTTCTTTGCCAGTCTCTCCAAGCATTCAGCCTTGTTTCCTGTTTATCCTGTGCTGTCTGAGATTATTAAGCCGGAATGGCATTGCGCGAAAGAAGGGTTAACCTGTCTAGGCGGTGAAACGTTTACTTACCTTTGATGAGGACTTTGCCCAGTTTTGTGCTACACCTCTTGTTGATACCGCTGTTAGGGTCTCCAGAAAGACCACTTTGCCACTTGAAGATGTCTCACATTTCTCTGACCTCATGGAGAAGAAAGATGAAGCAGCCGTTAAAAAGTCTTTTGAGACCTCTGCTGCTGTTTTCAAGCCAGGAATCGCATCTGCCTAAGTGTCCAGAGCAGTTTAGATTTGGCTCTCCCAGATTGAGGAGGATATTGCTGCCAAGACTTCTAGAGAGGCTATCCTCAAGGATGTCGCCGCTGTTAAATGGCCATGGACTTTCTCTGCGATGCTTCAATTGAGACCATCAGAATGACAGCCAGGGCTTCTGCGTTTTCCGTCACGGCTAGACGACAGGTATTATGGCTGAAAGCCTGGGTTGTGTATAATGCCTCAATGAATAGACTTATTAATATCCCGTTTTAAGGGTAAGACTCTAGAGCTGGACTACTTTTTAGAGAAGACTATCCAGCAAAACACACCTTAATGTAAAACAAGATATTGGGATACAAACCGCCCCCTTAATCTGCCTCCCAGAGACAACAGGGTCAGTAAAGGGATTAACAATACAATAGGGTCCCAACCTCCACTATCCATTACCGGCTGAAACCAGTTCCTGGGATGGCCGGGTTAAATGTCTGTAGTGGTGGAAGTAGGGGGAAGGGGGAGGAACAGGGTCCTTTTTATGGAAATATATAAAATAGGCAGGACAGACATAATCTTAACTCCTCGGCTCCTCAAGGGGCAGGTGTCCCTTTTGAAGCCACAATTTAGTGCCACTAATCCTTTTCAATAAAAATGCAGATTGAAATAGAGTAAATAACACAAAATCTTTACTTTTCCTCTAATAAGTAAAAATTAAATAGTTCTATTTATTCCTACAGTAAGTAAAGTGCCAAGACAACCAAAAACACACACCAGGACAAGCTCTGTCACACCTAGACACACACCAGGGCAGGCTCTTTCACACCTAGACACACCACACAAACACACCAGGACAGGCTCTGCCACACAGACACAACAAACACTGCATAGCTTCTATCATTAGGCAAACATTGACAGGGGTGCAGCATAACTGTTATCATTATATACTGAGGCAGACATTGACGGGGGTACAACATAACTGTTATTATCATATACTGATATGATGAACTTCGCTACCGGGCGGCAGCTTTGAATGTTGGTCTGCCAGCCCAGATCGGCCCTGACTCGGCCTATTTTTAGGTAGGGGCAGCTCCATCAGCCCCTATGTTAATTTGGCCCTGAGTGGACACAACAAACATGGGGTGGAGGGGTCTGATATTAAAGTAAGACAATGGCGGTCACTCCCTGGTTGGAGATCCTGGCTGTCTGCCAGAGATAATCCCCTCAGAAAGTGATGAGATGATATAGTGCTGGGGTAGCCACAGAAGTCTTTACAAAGTCAGGGCCCGTTGTCAATAGGGAGGAGGCTGGCAGTCTGGCCTCTCCAGGGGTCCCGGTGATGGAGGGTTCCATCACATTTCTCCCCTTCCGCATGGGACTGACACAGGAGGAGACCCCAAACGGGTTAACTTCATATTCAGTTCATTTGGCTCATCAATGCCCTCCCAAAACTGGTGCTCCTGTTGCCAGTGGGGAGAAGGGCCGGCTGCGCCACCCCCCAGGTACTCACTCAGCTGCTGGGGAGTAATGCCGCCGGCATCCTCTTCTTGGTATTCCTGATGCCGCTGGGGAGATGGGCCGGCTACACCATCTCCCAGGCACTCGCCCACCCGCTGGGGAGTGATGCCGCCTGCATCCCCTCCCTGGTACTCTTGCTGCTGCTGGGGAGTGAGGCTGGGTTCCTTGTGAGCTACTGCTGGGGAGATAAGCCCATTGCGCCTTTTCCCAGGCTCAGGAAACAGGGGAAAACTAAATATTGTGAAAAACCAGTGTCAAAAAAAGTGTGCACAAGGAAAAAACGGGTATATCCATTACACGAGTGGCCACCACCCTAGGTGGCTTAACAACATACCAAAGGGCCAGCTAATGAGAATTAGAAGGAACTGCTCTAAAAATGAAGATTTTAAAGAAAAGGCAGAAGAAATAAAACTAAAATTCATTGAAAAAAGTACCCTATTGCGAGGTTAGATAGCAGCCTGCAACAAGTGGGAAACATGAATAGACTTCAGCTACTAACAGGGAAAGAAACAGACACAAAAGTATCCAAGGATTTCAGTTTTTCGTTTTTTACTCAGTATAATACCCAAGCGCACAAAATCAAGAAAATATTGGAGAAACATTGGCACATATTACAAAGCGATGAGGTTTTAGGAAATATAATTCCAGAAAAACCACAAATCATTTTTAAAAAAACGGGATCACTTAAAACACTATTAGCCCCAAGCACTTTACCAAAAAAAGACGCCAAAAGAACTTACATACGTTTTTAGGTGAAAAACCTAAAGGTTTCCACAAGTGTGGCCACTGCAAAATGTGCACGTTTCTACCAAGGAAAACAGATCAATTTATAGGGTTCACCACAGGTCAGACGTATGCAATTAAACACTTTATTAATTGCACATCAAAAAATGTGATATATCTACTAGAGTGTGGGTGTGGGATCCAATATGTAGGTAGGACATCAAGACCAATGAAAGAAAGGATCTTAGAACATATAGGGAATATAAGGAATAAGAACACCAAACACAGTGTCCCAAGACACTGCAATATATGCCCAAAATTCACAATAGAAAATCTAAAAATCATCGGTATAGATTGGGTAACACAATAGAAAATCTATCAAGACGGGAGACAGAGTGGATTTTTAAGTTGGGAACTTTCAAAAAAGGTGGCCTGAATATGGAGCTAGATATTCTAGCACACATATAAATACCACACTAAACTATTCTAGCACATATATTAATACTAGACTTGGGCACCAGGGGGCTCTTCGTGTTCGTCTTCGTGCTCGTCTTCAGCAAAAAAAAAACTTCGTATTCCGCGAATATTCTCCCGTCTGTACGAGTGAACAATAAAGTCGCTCGTATGGA
>VKOC01048067.1:0-36530 GCA_009364415.1 Spea multiplicata | reverse complement strand
ATCATCTATGCCTGTAGTTTTATCTCTTGCTATGTTGCCATACATTTTTATTTAATACCTGCAAATACAGGATTTGTATGTCTGATTCTATGCCTCCAGTGCTGAGTTCACATGTGAACAATAATAATAACAGTATTAATATATATATGATTGCTAACATCAATCACACTCCTATCATGCCCAGGCAACCAGTACATGCTAGAACCTGATAGAAGTGTGATTGCTGTATATATATATATTAATATTGTTATTGATTTTTTTTGTCCTATTTTGCTGTGCTACTTAAAAGTGTAAGATTTTTTTTATGGTGGGGTGGTCATATTCGGTTTCGGACAGGTAAATGCTGCATTTTCTGTTTCAGTCCAGAATTTTCGTTTCCATGCATCCCTAAGCCAGACAATGAAGTGGTAGGCCTACACCACATCAATGTTTGGCTTAGTATATAGTGATAGGAGTTATGCTGCACTATTATCAATATCTGGCTCAGTGTATAGTGAAAGGGATTACGCTGTACCACCGTCAATGTCTGCCTCAGTATATAATGTTAGGTGTTATGCCTGTATACCCCAGTCAATGTCCCTGCCCTAGTATATAGTGATACGGTGTTTATGCAGTACCAACTGTCAATGTCTGCCTCAGTATATAGTGATAGGTGTTATGCTTTACCCCGTCTATAGCCTGGATTGGCTACGGAATGTTTCCTTTTAATAATCATTTAACTGATAATTGCTTGTATTAATCCACTCATGATTGTTTACATTATCACTCTATTTTATTTTTGGTTAATAAAGATGTAGCCTTCTCAATCCAAAATAATTGGCGAGGTGTATTTTCTGATCTCATGAGATAAGGGGGGATACTTGACTATGCCCCAGTCATGCATTTGAAAGCATTCAACCACCCAATTTTAAGGGGACCACGTATTTATAATATGCATTAAAATAACAAATAGGATAGAATTTTCCTCCATTACACTGCAGTCCAAACTGTAGAATGTTTTAGATTTTGAATACTTTTACAGCCAAGTTCTGCAGTTTTCCCCCAATACAAACAAAATATGTTTTTGGATCTGGTGTATGCTATATGGTATGTAATGCTGTGTAATGAAATGCATTTACAGCATGCACATAGAAAGTAAAAGGAGTAGTGAATAGTATCAGGACAATGTTCCTTCTTCCACTCAGCTGCTACTGTTTAGTATTGTTTTTGGCAATGAACATTTTGAGGAAATATACAATTAGCAATAATATATTACGGTTCTCTAAATCTGCCTTGTTTGTCATTGTTCTACGAGTTCCAATTATTCAGACCATATAATTTGCTGATGTATTTTACCAGAACTCATCAGAGAGAGTGAATGTATTTCATTTTTTTCTGGAGCTATAGATATGTAATATCTATCTGGAGGAATTCATTAGCTAAGTGGTGTTCTAGATTAGACTATATCTTCATGCGAAAGACATAGTATGTTCAGACTATTTAGTGATGGTCTCAGAGTATGCACCAGTCAATTTACGTCAAGAGCATGTTTAAATTGTTTGGATGCACCTGTTGAATATGCCTGTATCACATTCACAAGTCATCAGGCAAGTTTAGAATACTTGCAATATGCAATTTATATGGGTGGGTTGTGTAAAAGGCTCACAAATGCAAACCCTTGTAATGTATGTACAACATACACGACAATTTTAGTTTTGGACACATAAATTGTTTGCACAAGAATTGGTGCAGCAGATTTCACAATAACTGTTGATTTTTAAAAATGGCAAGAGTAAACAGAAAAATCAAAATTAAAAGCCAAATATGTAAGTATATATATATATATATATATATATATATAAGTGTGAAAAGAGAGGAAGACAGAGAACTGTAAACCTACTGAGCTTTATTTACTGACCATTTAAACTGGCTGCTGACCATATGCTTTTGTTTTTCAAATGTCACAGTGAGCTTGAGAGCTAAATATAAAAAACAATTGCTTAAACTAACAAACACCCACTAAAAGCAAAAGACACAAGAGAAGCTATTGGAACCAAATGCACTTGCAATCCCCCAAAAGTGCAACCGTTTAGGAGCTCTGCTCCAGGATGGGTTTTGAACAGCTAGTTACAGAAGCACACGGGTGGTTTCCTAAAAATATTTGTATATTTGTCTTATAACCAGCCCCCTGCCCATAGCCTGGGAGACCTTGCTTTCTATGCCATGGGCTGTAAAACCTGTTCTGCTCTGTTGTTAGCTTGGAAAATGGGGAATATATGCTAAATGGTTATCCTGTATTTTTGTAACTTTTTTGTAATGTGTGTGCGTTTTCGTGTGGTAGGAACACAAAAAATAGACCTGAAATGTTTGAACATGCTCATAACAATTACTTTAAAAATAAGACGTTTGGAGAAGTTCAAATGCATATGCTTAAGCATAATACGTGCCATGAATAATGACATTAATTATACTTAAGTGAACATAACATAGATACAAGAAATGATACATTAATCACGTCCTCAGTTAAACCTCACAAACCATCATTGATGTGCATAGCCACCAAAACAATATTGTATTACATATATTAAACATAGGATGTGTGAAGACCTACTGGCATCAGTCTCTGAATAGGTATGGTTGATACTATTCTCTAGGGGAGATATTCATAATACAAGAGTAAGCATGATCACAACATCCCTTTTCCTGCACCCACTTTTTATTATTTTTCTATTAGTGGAATATGTGATACTCATAAGCAAGTAACAAACACGTTACCACTAAATTTGTCCAAACCTTAATTAACAATGGAGCTTGTGGCAAGATGGTGGCTTGCAAATATGTGAGGTTTTACAGGAACATCTTTTTCATCTCTGTGAGAAGTTGGTGGTTTGCAGATGTTAGAGATGTTAAACTAAAAGTTTTTCTAACTATGTTACGGGAAAAGCCTTTCTATCCTGTAAGTAGTTTGTTGCAAGATGGTTGGTTGCATATGCTTGACATGTTACAGGAAAAGCTAGAAGGGGGGGGGGGATATACAAGAAGCCATGTTGTTGATTCTAAAGTATTTTGTCATATGTATTAATATACAAAATTTGGATTTAGTGGTATACCTTATAAATGCAGACTTATTCTGGTACGACAGAAATATCTCCTTGAAGTAAAAGGCAGAGTGCACCAATGTTTTGATTATTTAAAACATTGATAGTATTTATTAAAATAATTTGGTTTTTTTACCATTATTACCAATGTGTGTGTCTTCATAGATTTAAAATAAGTTCTCAGAGAAAAAAAGAAACTTCAGAAGTTGTGAACTATTAAAGAGATCTTATATTGTCAAGCTTTTATCACTTTCTATTCTTCTAGATAATATGTCATATATATGAATTCCACAGAGACTCGCTGTTATTAATACCGGTAGATTGAAACAAGCAACACCAAACAGAATTGTATTTTCTCCATAAGATCCCATAGTGATGTTGTCATGCTTTGCTGCAACCTAAAAATTCTATGCTGTGAATGCATTTATTTGCTTCATTTGAAATGTGCAGAACATTATAGGTCTGTATGATTAAAGCATAACAGGGACAGTACAATGCTTATTATCTGGTTATTACCTTTAATGCTTTATTGAAGGCTGTTTAATAGCAGTATTACACTATTGCCATTATAAAGAATCTGCCATCTGTAATTGTCTCCTACAAGACTTAGAATGTTTGCATATTTTAGGCATATTTTCAAAATGGCAGCATAACACTCTTATTAACAATGCCAATGAGTCAATTTTATATTTTTATTACTTGGGTGAGTACCTGAGGCCAAATTACTTTTAGAATGTCTGCCTGAAGCATACTATAAGCAATTCCATTTATTTTAAATTATGTGTTTTAGATTCAGTTTAATGCAAAAGATATGTCATTCAGCATTTCACATATACTAGGCTGAAGAATACATGCACATTTTTACGAACCAATGAATTGTCATTTTCAGAAAACACTATACTTTTTTTGTTAAATGCAACTTTGTTATAGATAAATGCCTAGTGTGTAATAACAGCATTATTTTTCACAGAATATATAATTGTTTTGGTTTTTATATTATTATCATTCATTATAGATGGTGCAAGATAACACTTCAAACACTTTATAACAGTCATTAAGTTTGACACAAACACTTATATTCTATCAAAATTTGTACATCTGTTTAAAACCTATTAGTGATACTTTTTGTCATCAACCATTAATTTTAGTGGCCACAGTATTACTGGCCATAAGACTAGGACATAAATGTATCTGCCTATTTATCCCCAGGCACCAGACCTATCCTGTTGAGCAATCATATTCTACCTGTGATATGGATCAGTAGGCCACTTGTAAAAATTGAACAGAACACTGTGCCCCACATAAACATAACCAGGAACTTGCCATGTTTGACCCATAGTCTCGGATGAGTATCTTCTGTCTCCTGTCTTTGACCTTCTAAATTTAAATGTGCTCTTGTTGTAGTAGTACTTTCCCCCCCTAATTTACAGTCTTTAAAGTGGGGCTGCGGCCTATAATCTGGGTGTAGCTCAGGGAATGTGCTCTTCATATAGCATGACCCACGGGACATGCATTTCTGGGCTCTGGGCAGGTGTTTTTTTTTTCTTTTCTTAAGGAAATATTACTTTACGGAAAGGGTAGTGGCTGCATGGAATAGTCTTCCAGCAGGAGTAGTAGATGTACAGTAAAGACATTTAAGCAAGCATAAAGCCAAGCTAGATAAAGGATAAAGCCAGGTACTAAGGAAAGTACTCAGAGGTTGGGCAGACTGGATGGGCCTAATGGTTCTTATCTGCCGTCACTTTCTATGTTTCTATATTGATTTCCCAATTTAAATGTTTCTATCATATCCCCTGTTCTTCTAGACTATATACTGTATGTTAAAGTCCTTTAACCTTTCCTGGTAAGTAGCCATTTTCTGAATTATCTCCAAAGTATCTATATCCTTCTGGAGTTATGTTTTCCGCCACCATTATTTTAGTATGTATATAAAATACCTCTTAGAGGCTTTAACATTTTATCTTGCTATGGTCAGGCCTGGAAACTTCATAGGTTGTGTGCCCCAGAGCTCTAGCTCCTGCTTCCTGTGTTGCAGGTATTTGGGAATATTCTTCAGTCTGCAGTTCTTGGAATTATAAAAGGCATAACCAAGTAACAAAAATGTACATGCAGTTTTTTTAAGGGGTGAGCTTTGCTATTTTATAGCTCTTTCTGTTACAAATGCTTTCTTTGTATGCTCTCAGCTCTTTTCTTCAAAGGTCATGGGAAAAGTTAATACGGATGCCCCATGTATGTGATTGTCAAGTGTGTTAGTACACATTATTTTTCAATTATAATTAAGTAAAATTTTGACAACTGATTAACAATCACCTCCTTAATAAGTGAATACATAATGGTGATAATGATGAGCTTGCAGTGTATGATGACTAAACAATATGAGCAGACTAGTGAAATCTTTTTTCAACATATGTAAGTGGTTCTGCTACGTATTCTTTTGATTAAAATAACTACTTTCATTAACTATTTTTGCTACATTTAAGAAAGCTACTACAATATATATACTGACAAGGTCAGTAACCTTTACAAGTCTACTCAATATCCAGCTGACATGAAATCTTGCAGCGTTTTTTTTTTTCTTAATCTCTAATCAAGAGGCAGTCTATAGCAAAAAAGTGTGTGGGAGACTGTGTATGTGGTAAACAACACTTTGCTTAGAATTGGAATAATTGCTGGATTGGACCCTGGCTACATCTAGTACATTTGTTTCTTTCAAGTAGTGTCTCTTAATTGTGTAAAAGCTTTGGTAAATCAGATATCTATCCTGTAGTTCACCTCTAGGTATTTCAAGCGTGACTTTCTTAACAGCATGAAGTACTGTTCTTCCAGATATTACAAGCGGCTCCCAGCATCCCTTTAATAAATATTAATGTGAACTCCTTTTCTTTGATCATTTCACAAGCTTTGATAAATCTTTTCCTTGCTCTCAATGGATGTTCACATGAGACCTTTTCACTGTTCGGCAAATTGAATGGCCATTAAGGGATAGTTTTTAGGTTTGGATGAAGCCACAAACTAGCCAATTGTACATATGCTCACTTGTTCCACAGTTAATCAGGTAATTAGCATCTTTGATTTCTCTAGCCTACTGGCTAATGATCAAATGCACACTATTCTTTTGTAAAGTAAATGGAAGACTAAATAAAGGTCTGCAAATAAGAACACTACATAATTACAAAAATTTGGGATTGTGCTGTTTAATGACAAATACTTATGAGTCTGTCTGAAAGACACAAAATATACACTTGAGGAGATTAACAAAAACCAGCAGATTTCTAGTTATAAGCAAACGTAACATGAATAGGGTTAGCTTATTAACACAGAACTAGCAGTTCAATATATTATATTTTACTGCTTCTTAGAAAATTGGCGAAGAGAAATAATTGGTGTTCCCATACAGTTATTGTCACAGGTGAGGTGAGCAGCTGCTGAGGCGTCCAGAATAATAGGTACGTTTTGGTGAGCCGATTAACATGTTTGGAGGCCGAGGGAACTGAGCTGGGAATCAGTGCTCCGGGCGACATTGATGAGTGATACCTATAACTGGTGAAGAATGGTGACATATTTATGGAGCGGTGAATGTTGTTATTGGATGCGAATTCTTCCAGGGATAGGTAATGATTCCAGTCTGTAACATCCAAGCTATTGCTCGAGTGTCTGGTTTGTACGTTCTGTTTGGCCATTACTTTGAGGATGGAAGGATGAAGACAGGAATATTAAGCTGTTCGCAGAAAGCCTTCCAAAAGCGTGAAGTAAATTGAGATTCACGGTCAGACACCGTTTTCGGGTAGCCCGTGAAGACGAAAGATCGTCCAGCAATAGGTGTGTCTTGGAAGAACCTCTGGAGGGACATAGATGCAGTCGTGATGGTAGTAGAGTCCGTGACCTTTGTAAGCCAGAGATGTCTGGGGAGGCGATGCGTGCAGAGTATTTGCGGACGGAATCTCAAATGGTGCAGTGCAATGAAGTGTGTAGATGATAGCACAGTGTCCTGTTCCGAAGGGGTTACAGTTGAGACATCATACATACGGGATAGTGAGTCAGCCTTTATGTTACAAGACCCAGGCCGGTAAGTTATGTGTAGCTGGAAACGTGTAAAGAACAAGGCCCATCTCGCTGTCATGGTCTTGGGTCCCGGGCACCATTTCGGAACTCCGTTACTGGCGGGCAGAGACTCTGCTGCAGACGCGGTAGTTGAGGGGTTAAGTCAGGGAATCTATGGGTGAGCAAACTGCTACACGGTCTTGCAGGAGCGCGGTGGGCACGGCTATGCCGCGTGGCTGGAGCCGCGGTAATGATGGACGGCCAGAGGTTCGGCAGTGATGTCATTGAGGAGTCGGGGCTTTGGGCTCTCTAGCACCCTGTTGTGGTCCTTCATGCTGTATCGTTACTAGTGCTTCTTATCGTTTTTTGACCCTTTGCCTGCCTGACTACTCTCTGGATTGTGATTCTGTACCCCTGCCTGGATTTTTTGTGTACCAGTTCCTGCTTTGTGTATCGACCATCGGCTTGTAAGACTTCCTGCTTTGTGTACCGACACGGCTAACCTGACCTTCCCTTCTGTATTAATCCCTTCAGTTCTGAGCTGCCTGTGTGTGTTTTGCCTGGAGTTATTCCATCACCTTGCCTTTATACTCAGTGCCTATATCTATCTGCCCGCACTAGGCCTCCTTGCTGTTGAGATCATCTAAGTCCTGGTTGTCCGCTACTAAGGGCTCCTCTCTTGGTAATGGTAGACTGGGCTAAAGAACTTCTGCAGTGAGTGCCGTCTGTGTGGGTGGTCATGATACTCGCCAATCGGGGTTGCAAGTGTTTAACTGACCGTAGGTACTCCAAGTTCTTATGGTCAGTGTAAACGGTGACTGGATACAATGCACCCTCAAGGAGATGTCGCCATTCCTCCCGTTTGATGGCCAATAGCTCCCATTCTTCTACGCAATAGTTCCTTTCTGCAGGAAAAGTAGGCCACCGGATGAAGCTGACCGTCTTTGTGACAGCACCTACGACGGTGTCTGAGGCATCCCCTTCTAGTATATAAGGATATTGGGGGTTTGACATCTGGAGTATGGGTGCGGAGAGGAACTTGCTTTTCAGGTAGTCGAGCACTCTCTATTCCAGGTGAACTTGGTATTCTTGGATTAAGTGCTATAATGGGTTGCATATGCCTGGAGAAATCTCTGATGAACTTCTGGTAATAGTTGGCAAAGCCTACGAATCTTTGCATCCCCTTTCGATCCATAGGTGGTGACCAGTTGAGAATAGCCTTAACTTTCTTGGGGTCCATCTGGATGCTAGTGAGAGAAAGAATATACCCCGAAAATGGTTTGGACTTCAAACGCACATTTCTCCAGCTTGGGACGTATAAACCCGTTGGCGAGATTGTCGTCAATGTATTCTTTTAACACAGCAAGTTATGGTTCTGATAATGGATATATCCGGCCAAACGGGATGGCTGCTCCAGGGTAAAGTTCAATGGCGCAATCGTAGGGTCTAGAAGGGGAGCATTTTTCAGCCCCCTTTTTCTCGAAGACATCGTTAAACTAACTGTACTGTATTGGTATCTCTTGAGGAGAGGTGGTGGTGGTGTGGGTGATATAGCTGTCTTCTTCAGACAAGTCTGGTTGCAGTAGGTGGAAGTGAACCGAAAAACCCATGTTTCCCAGTTGATAGAAGAGTTCTGCAGTCCTTAAAAGAGTGGTCTGCTCTACCACAGTACAGGCAAAGCCCCAGGGTTCTGCGTCGCTCTTTCTCAGCTGTGGACAGACGTTTCCTCTGAAGATGAAGGGCCTGCAGGGGAGGTCTGTGCAGGGGTCCAGGTGGAGCTTGGAGGGAAGTCATTCCAATCTCCTTTCTCTGAGTCAGTGGTCAATCTGGGTAGCGAGCTTGATGAAGTCTTTTAGCCGAGCAGGAATAGCTGTGCGAGCAAGCTCATCTTTGACCGCTTCTGACAGGCCCCAACAGAATTGGTCATGAAGAGCAGACTTGTTCCATGAAGACTCAAGTGCCAGGCGTCTAAACTCCGGACCCTGTCCTGGTGTGTATTTGGCCATCTGTTTCCTGGCACTTTACTTTCTGTAGGAATAAACTGAACACATTTCAAGGCCCAGAAATCAGTAATCAGAAATCAGTGAAAAAATAAAGGTTTTGTGTTATTTACTCTATTTCAATATGCATATTTTATTGTAAACGATTAGTGACATTAAATTATGGCTTCGGGCGTCCCGTGTATGATGACTTTTTGTGACTCCCAATCTCATCACATTACATCAATATGCGTTAGAAAATCAGGAAAAGATGGGCACGGATGGTGGGCTGATTCGGTGGTGCAATGGGCCACTTGACTAGACTTGCCCCCCAGGCCTTAGGCTGCCAGCCCTCCCCTGTTGGTTTGTTTACCTTCACTTGATTTTTTCTCATCTTTTGGTAGTGTGCAATTGCTAAATTCTGCTCATTACTTGCATCTGTCACTTGGTGACTGATTTCATCCTCTGTCCTGATGATCATATATAGTGGACTAGCTATGCTATCAGTGGCATTACACATTACATGTAATGGTCATTTTAGTGATTTAAACGCAATAATATTTCTTTGTAATCAGTCATTAATTTATTACAACAAATATGTTCACAAAAATAAAATACATGTACAGCCTTGATTTCTGGAAAAATATTTTGTGCTCTTTTCTGATTTTCAACAAAAATAACATTGGCTACAAATACACTGAATTTAATAAAAATTGTTACAAAGTGTAATAGAAGTGCCTGCTTCTTTACCTTCAAATAAACATAACAAAATGTGGTTCCTGAGATACATAATGTACATACAGTGTGACTTCACATTCTCAAGAGTATTTACCTAGAAGGTAATTGCCTTAAACATATTAAGCACTAACGAGAGATACAATTCATTCCACAGTGGATGCTTTATCTTAGTACATTTATCTTAGATGCATTAAAAAATCAGAACACAAACAAGCTTGTTTTGAATATTAAAATTTGTAATCTAAGTGTTGTGTAATCATTTTTACGTTTAAACATGATCCTAAATTGTGTGGTGCCTAGGACTGAAGAATCCATCTTTGAGGCCAAGGGACATTGCATGTTCACATTTGGCTTCTTCATTAGTTTGTAAGACCTAGCTAATAGTCCAGCTAGATTTGTGTCCGGTGACACACCGTCTTTTAGTAATTTGTTCTTATGGTGGCATATAACCCTTGATGTAAAGTAATTAAAAGCGTGTTTTATTCTTTTTAGTGCAGACCATGCCAGATAGCACGTTTTGTCAATGAGATTATTGAACAATTTTTAGAAATAAAATTATGGTTTTATTTCTATAAAATATTATTTTTCTATAAAAAAAATTTCTGTACATTTATATAATGCAAAATGCTACATTATTTTTTTTATTACAGTTGAGGCCATTTGTTTAACCTTTATATAAACTGTGCTGTGTGTTAGAAAGCCTTCTAAACAAATCCAAATCCAAATGGGTTTACAGATCATGTTTCCATCTCAGCATGCATGGAAGCTTAGCTGAAAAAGAAGGAGCCAGCAACGGCCAGTAAATCCTTAAAACTCACACTCTCATTCTCATTCGCTCTCTCACGCTGTCTGAATGTCTCCCTACCATTTCTGTCAACCGCTTCTGTATGTCGCAGCTCTGCTTCTTTTCAAGCATCATCTTTGGCATGCAATGCAAAGATAACTATGTTCAATGCCAAACATCAGCTGGACTAATGCAGAGCAAACTGCCTCTGGGGCGATAAATCATGCTTCACTATCTGAGAGGCTGATGGACGAATTTGAGTTTGGTGGATGATAGGAAAAACGCTGCCTAGCGGAATGCAAAGTGTCTACTGTAAAGTTTGATGGAGGGGTGATAAGGTTTGGGCCTGGCTGGGAGGGGGGCGCCATGGTGCCACCTTTTTTGTTTGGAAGTACTCAAAGAGGTACTGCAGAATAATGCAAGAGAAGTGAAGAAACACCTGGCCTCAACAATATAGCTTAGCCCTCTATAGTATAAACAGGAGATTTTTGTCGGATAAGTTTCCATATTCTAGCACCTTGCAGAAACCATTTAAGTGATCATGATATTTACAAAAACAAACACAAAAAATCAGCTAGATTTCAGTTCTTGTCATGAGTTACCTGTTACCTAAATAAAATCTAAAATGTAATTTAACATTGCATTTTTTTTTAACTACTAGAACACTGTCCTGCTGCTGAAATATTTTACAAAAACGCATTTTAGTTAGAAATTGACTATTCTTTGCACTAAACTTGTTGTAGTAAATGATAACATAGTAGCTGCAAAGATTGAGGTTGGCATCAATTTTCTTTGACCATACTAATAATTTAAACCTGCTGATCCACTTTAACAAAAACTTCAAAATAGATTTGACATTCAAACATACAGGGCAATTTTCACCAGGTGAATTATTGGAATTAACACTGGAAAAATCATTGGGCGATTTTAGACTGTGTTTAATGCAGTTATAACTCACTATTTTCCTTTAGTATATAAAGTGAGTAAATATACCAAGACAGATAAAGGAAAGAAATAACCTTGAAATGCTATGATTTCTGTGTGCCCTCCCATATTCATTCTTGGTGTATCCTACATAAAATGAAGTTTAAAGGAAATATCACCTTTCATAGATTTATTCAGTGTATTTGAGAAATGTATTCCAATCTTGTCAGATCTCTTTATGTATTACCCATTACAATGACTAATATTGTAGTATGACATATCAAACGCTGATATCTTCAATGGGTGCTAATACTTAGATTAATAATTGGAACATTAAACTGGAAAGCATGAACAAGTATAAATGATAAGATCCAATTGTAGCCTGATCAGCAACCTATATAAGTGCAGAAAGTAAACATGGAACCACAAGTGGTTTGGGGGTTCAGGGGCAGACTCTATTAAGCTAATGGTCAGAAGGATAATGTAGCACACCACTGAAGTTGTGATGCAGCTTGCACCATGTGAGAAACAAAACAACATGCAAAAGAATATATTATTGAGTAAGTGTGTGTTGTGAGTAGGTAATTGTTGGTTATGCTGAGGGGTGCTTAAATTAAGATCCAATTGCTGCTCCACGATTGCTTCCTGTTCCGCTTGGAAATTCCAGTCCCATGGTGACAAGTATTTTTTATACATTATACATAAGATATGGGGCAGGGTGAAAATAATGAAGGTTAAGAGACCAGCATCGAGCGGGATAGACGTTATGATATTTCGGGAGTTGTTGGGATGGTTAGGAAGGAGATGGTGATGATGGAGAGGCTGGAGAGGGAGAAAAGGTATAGGATAGGAAAGAGATAGGGAGGATGGGAGGGCCAACGATGTGTAGGTTTCTTGGGGCTAAAAGACCACATTACCGGGGTGCACATTTTTTAAAATTATTTTGAGGTCTGTTCAGTCTGCAATCATATGCTATTTGGGAGATCTTTGAACCTGGCCCATTCAATTTGCCCTATCAAACAATACATTTTTGAAAACCAAACACCCCATGAGACAGGAGCACAGAATTGGACAACAAAGAAAGTAGGGAGACAATTAGAAAATGTGAATGAGATTATGAGATTATCGGTGCAGCTGAAATACCTAAACTTAATTAAAAAAGTTATCCATAATTATTTGTTCATACAGTGTATATGATCACCTCACCCTCCAGAAAGGGTATACAACATGTGAAATATTCATTTTAATAGTCTTCTGACTGAATTGTACCACTAAGCAATTAAGATTTATCTTGTTTTAATTACTGACATGGGTATCCCTTCAGCCTTAAGTGATAAGTAAATCTTTTAAATATTTAAAGTGTACCCTGGGGTGAAATCTAGACATGTTATGTATTTTTAGTCGACAGCAAAGGTCTGAATGAGATTGTGGGAGAACGTGAGATCAGGGCTACCATCAGAAAATGTGGGCCCCTCTCTCCAGATTATCGCCCACACACCACCAGTATTTTCTCTCTCACTTTTTTTGGTGCAAAGATGGCACTGGCTGGCTGTCTGGGCAAATACAGTACTTACAATGCAATATTGTAGCAAGGATGGCGCGGACAAGGTGTTTGGGTACAAAACTGGTACAGACAAGCTGTTTGGGGATAAAGATGACACTGACAAGTTGTTTTGGGCAAATATAGCATTGGCAAGCTTGTTTTGACAAGCTGGTTCATGTCAAACATGGCACAGACAGTCTGGGGCACAGACAAGCTGGATCAAAGATAGCACATACAAGCCCGGGGACCATAATGACTGACAAGCTGGGTGTAAATGTGGCACAGGGAGGCTGTTTGTGGATACTGGCAAGCTTATTGTGGCAAAGATGGCACAGACAATCTGGGGGTACTGGCAAGCAGTTTGGGGCCAAAAAGTTCACAAACAAGCCTTCTGGGGGCACTGGCAAGTTGTTTGGAGCCAAAGATGGCACAAATAAGCTGTCTGGAAGCACTGACAAGCTGTTTGGATAACAAGATGGCAGAGACAAGCTATTTGGGGTAAAGATGGCACTGGGTCTCATTAAAATTGTATTTTTTTTCTATAATTCACCTACCTTATTTGCAGTATTTTTAAACCACCTTACTGCCGCTGGATAGAAGCCTCTGCCAGTGAGGGCTCCTCCTCCAGCCACCTATCATTGGTTGTCTCATAATATTGGGATCACAAGCACAGCTGAGCTTTCCTTTAGAACAAACATATGGAGACTTGCCAGGACAGCCATGTCACTAACAACTTTAATAGTTGTACACCCTGATGATAGTCCTGTGTGAAGAGAGCATGAGAGAGTGAATTTATCATGATATAGCATTATGGATATGGATGTGGTTTTAGTGTGATGCAGCGTTTCATTCTTGGACCAAGACAGAGCAATGTCTTAGACCAGCCCTGCTCTGAGATTCTGAAACTTTATGCAGCAGCTTTTCCTAGGGTTACAAAAAATGAGTAGATTTCTCAAGAGACTTTGAGGGGGCTTACTTGTGTACCACATATTCATCTACTTACTTATATCACTGTGCATTTCAATTCATTTTGTAAATAAATTCTCCAATTACACCTTGGATTTTTCTTAATATTACCTTTTAAAATTGACAACCCACGATCTATGTTCGCTTTCTGCACCCAAGCGGTGTTGCTGTAATGCCTTGACGTTGAGGCATGCGGCAACACCGCGATCGGCATCAGGGGCCGTGTCTGGCCCGTTCCTGGGGCATCAACGTCCGCCATACACGTTTTAAAACCTTCAAAGGTGTTGCTGAAATGCCGCGATTACGAGGCATTCAGTGACACCGAATTCCTACCCCAGGACGTGCCGTGACTGCTCCGGAGAGTGGTCACAACCGCCACTGCGTGTGATTTTGCCACTCGCAAGATGGCGGCGTCCTTTCAAAAAAGTTGAAAAGAGTTCTCAGGAGAGTCTCTACAGACCCTCCTGAGAATCTGGCTCTACTTGCAGGTTGAATACAGGTACTGCATTTAACCATGGAAGTCAATGGAGCCCAACTTTTTAATCACAATGTGATTAGTTAAAATATATTTTTTTTAAAAAAAACCATAATAATAATAAGAAAAAAAATAGTTTAAAAAAAACAGTAAAATGTAAAAATAATTTCCCACTGATGAGCAAGTCCTAAAATTAGCACTTTAGCTTAAAACAATTCTCGCATGGAAAGAGTTAAAATACTGGCATGTTAAATGTCCATGGGGTGTCTACTTTTAAAAAATATATGATTTGATGGGGTAAATTGAATTGGCCGGGTTCAACAATGTCCCAAATAACACAGGGGTAAGGATGACCGCACGTCAATTTCAATTAGAAAAATGCACACGTCCCAAATGTGACCTTTTAGTTCCCAATAACCTGACAAACCCATGCATAAGGGGTATCACTGTACTCAGGAGATGCTGCTGAACACATATTGGGGTGTTTTATGACAGTAACATATACCAGGACTTGTTAATTTATACCTGAAGTAAAATGTGTGTGAAAAAATAAACGCAAAAAATGACTAGGAAGTCACAGGAGATAGTGGTTGCGCATACTGGAGAAGAAAGTCACAGCAATATAATATGTGGCTGGCACCGTGTGGCAAAGAGTCAAGGAATGGGTACTCACATTTTTCGGGGACTTAAGCAATTAGTCCCACAAAACTTGCATGGGCGATAAAATCCTCGCCTGGGGATATCTTTGGCAGCAGTCCTGTGTAGTTCTTTTGTTTGGTTCTCAGGATAAGGTGCACATAAAAATGTAAACAGAAATAGGCATAGTGCTTTCTGTATATATAAAATGAATAAAACAAATAAAAACAGTTCACTATATACTCACAATATGGTGAGCAATAAATGGATTGCTCACACCTTCTGGCGTAGGTGGAATGATCCCCACCAAGGATATAAACTTGCGTGTTTAAAACAATAAAAGGATACCAGGAGCAGAAAAGAATGGTTTTTAAAAAAACTTATTTATTTTCAGCTTTCTGGTTAAAAACCATTAAAAGGTCAATAAAAATAGCACAAACGCATTTTCACCTACTAAATAGGCTTCCTCAGAGTGTCTCTCAAAAAATGACTACCACAAAGTTTGACAACAGAATTAGTGCATGGAAAGAGTTAAAATACTAGCATTTGAAATACCCTGGGTGTCTAGTTTTTCAAAAATATATGATTTGATGGGTAAATTGCATTGTCCGGCTTCAAAGATACCCGAAATAGCACATGGGGGAAGAATTACCAGATCTGGAAAACATGATTTTGAAATGGCAAAACACTACCTGTACTTATTGCCCCATAATGTGCAGAAAAAAGCTAAAAAACATAAAAACATTGGGTATTTCTAAACGCAGGACGAATAGTAGAATCTATTTAGCAGGTTTTTTCATTACCTTTTATAGATGAGTAAAAGATTTTTCAAGTAAAAGTTAGAAAAAACTTTCTAAATTTTCTAAATTGTTCACCATATTTTATACTTTTTTTTAATAGTAAATAATATGATACAATCAAAACAACGTCATCTAAAGAAAGCCGTTCTTGTCCTGAAAAAAAAAACAATAAGTAACTTGTGTGGGTTCAGTAAACGGGAAAGAAGAAAATTACAGCTAAACACGAGCAGCGCAGAAATGTTAAAAAAAAATAAAATCAGCCTTTGTCAAGAGGGGGTTAAAACAGATAAGACATGTTAAATTTAAATCCAGGCCATTCAATGAGATGTACAGGTCAGTATTGTTAGAATAATAGTGCAAATTACATATAAATTATGATTAAATATTGAAAATAAGAACCACTCTTTAGATACTCGACTATATAAAATTACAATCTAATCATTCATCTCTTGTGTACTGAAAGGAGACAACATATTAGAAGTAAATTTACACAATGGGATAAATTTTATGAGTCATCTTTGGTGTTAATAAAGGTGTAAAAGCATGGTTTGTGATACATGTCTAAAAACATTTTGCACTTAGTTACAGGCAGACTGTGACTGGTAAAAAACTACATTAAATAGAATTAAAGAAATATGAGACAACCACATTTAAGTGATTCAATGGGGTATGCAGATGATTAGTGCAAATTCAACTGATTCATTCTAGATAATGAAAAACTACACCTTGAAATTTTGAGAGGTCTAAATTACTTGTACACATCAAATAAAAATATGATTACAAAAATTCTGGATAAAATCACATCTGAGAATGAGATGGTGGCATATAAAACATGTTATGATGTTGATGTCATAATAAACAGAACATACCACATAAATAGACCGTTTGCATGCTTATTGAAATCAGTGCACACTACTTCCGCATCTATTGGTATTCCCACAAGTTATGGAAAAACATATGCAATCTTTGTAGTTACATCATGGGAAAAATATCTCTTTCATCCAACTCTAAAGGTGATTAGAGCAAAATTGCCTATTAGTAAATCTAAAAATGTAATCTTCAAGCTCAAGGAAAAGTGCTAGGAAATTGCATTGATTCAACTGTATTACAAAAACTTATTTAATGGAGTTCAGTCTTCAATGTTTAACTCTTTACATACAATATCTGCTTCGTGATGGTCAGTACTGCTGTTGGCTTTGTAACATAAAGGCCATAAAGAAGACATTTGCTTCATTTGACTCTTTTTTTTAATGCTCAAAGAATGAGAGAATGGTAAGCAACTACATAATTTATATATCTCTAAAGGTCAAAATATCAACTGAATCTAAAACTCTTTGGATTCTTTCATGCTGATTTGGAAGTATTAAAAAAAATAAAAAACTCTTTAAATACAACAAAACCTTTTCATAGGTGTCATGAAAGCTGAGTATTTCATTGTTTGTGCCTCAGGGTGTATTATCCATTTATTATGCCCTCACGCTCTTTGTACTTTCTTACATTAAGACTATGTACTTTAATTTAACCATTCTTTAATGTTACCTCTCCTGCTATTTGTTTAAAGGTATGAGATGAAACTATTCCATCTAATTAAGGGCCAAAGTACGGTAATGCTGCTGCATTATTGAATCATATTTGGCATAATAAAAGAGTATTAGTTGGTTTCTCTAATTGGCTCCATGGACTGCTACATTGCTTTGAAATCTTTAGTGTTACTATACCATAAAAAAGAGAATGCATGTCAGAGCTAAACATTTATATATTAAATTGCTTCCCCCTGCGTATTTTCTGAAGACTGATGACATCTTGCTCACTGGACTGGAAGAAGTTATTCAACATAAAATTAATTAAAACAAAAAAATAGGCACATCACCAATGACATATTAATAATACAATAATAATGGAAACGAAATCATGATGTTTAGGGACGTATCAGAACAAATTGGGGCATATGTAATATTCATGAATCGATGCAGGGCTGGATTTATGTTCTAAATGGTTCTAGGCAGAGGAGAACTGACCCACTGGACATTCGAGCATGGGCCAAGGTCTTGCAAATGTCTAGGGCCCGTCTGCCAGTTGTGTACCCAGGGGGTGGTCTGCTCCTCCAGAGGTGGACTATACTGCCCACCGCTAGAGGTACTGGGAGATCATGGTGCTCATATCCTGGTGCAGGAGGAGAACAGGAGGAGGATGAAGAAGAGGAAGAGAATCTACAGGAAAGGAAACATAGAAATTTGAAAGGTAGGGAGACATTGTGAAAGTGTGAGAAAGCTTGAGTAGATGTGTGAGTTAGCGTGTGATGGGAGTTATGGTGTACCACCATCAGTGCTTGGCTCAGTATAAAGTCATATGAGTTATAGTGTACCACTGTCAATGTCTGCCTTGCAATATAGTGATGAGAGTTATGCGGTACCCCTGTCAATATCTGGCACACTATATAGTGATGGGAGATATGTGTTACCACTGTCAATGTCAGGCTCAGTATGTAGTGATAGGAGGTATGTTGTTCTACCGTCAATGTTTGTCTCAGTATAAAGTGATGGCAGTTATGCTGTACCCCCGTCAATGTCTGGCTCAGTATAATATCATTCTATACTGAGCAACACATTGACAGTGGTACCGCATAACTACCATCATTATATACTTAGCATCATCAATGCCGGGGCTCAGTATAAAGTGATTGGAGTTATGTTGTGCCACCATCAATGCTGGCTTAATATATAGTCATGGGAGTTAAGGTGTATCACAGTCAATGTCTGGCTCAGTATATAGTAAAAGTAATTATGCTATATCACAATCAGTGCATGGCTCAGCATAAAGTGATGGGAGTTATGGTGTACCACCATCAATATTTGCTCAGTATATACTTATGGGAATTATAATGTGCCACAGTCAGTGCCAGCTCAGCATAAAGTAATGGGTGTTATGTTGTACCACCATCAATGTCTGACACAATATATAGTGATACGAGTTTTGTTGTACAATAATGACAGCGTGGCAAGAAATATATTGAACATAAATATAACTGTAATGAAGTAATTAATCAATTTTCAGAAATTGAGTCTTCTTTAAGGCCTAAGGCCCAAAAAAAGTAAGCCTTCCCACTTTGAAGGAGCCTACTTTTTCAGTGAAACGTGTTGTAAATGTGGAGACTTGTTGACCCCAATTTGCAACTAATACAATTCTCCAGCTGTGGTATTATGGTCACTCAAACTATCCTCTGTTGGATAGTGTTAAAATGTCTTGGGAAGCTGCCAGATAATGTTGTGGGGAAAAGGGAGAAAGAGGGTGAAGTAATAAAAAGGGAGACAGAGGGAAGAAAGAAAGAGAAAAATAAAAGTGGGTGAGGGAGAGAGGAGAGAAAAGAAAGACCATATAATGATGGCCACATGCACTATTACATTCTTTACAAACCATCTTACTGCAGAGATGTTTTGACTTCTACTTGTGTAGACAGCTTTGCATTCGGAAGCAAAAAACAAATCTGCTACTTTAAATTTCATTTAAATATAGGAAAATGAGACTGACAATATTTTTACAGTACATTAAATGGGCATTATGATCAAGGGAATTGTACAAAGAGACAGAGACATGCTTTTTAATGCTTGAAAAGCTTTGAAAGGGAGATGTGTCATGCTTTAGGCAACAGGTTTTAATAATGCAACAGTATGTCTCCAATTAGCACATAGATTTTAATTCTGTTGACTAAAACATGATATTAAAGTTAATACTTTAGTGGAAAGAACTTATTTGTCACATTTGGGGTTTTATATGAGATTGTTAACATAGAAAAATAATTGAAAATATATTACTGAAATGACAAATTGTGAGCATAATAGCTGGTTTTGATATTGCTATTATGCAGGTCTTACCCAATTAAAGATGTCATTAGTATTATAATTTTATCCATGGCTTTTATGCTTATATAAATAAGTGTAGTTTCGGCAGTGATTAGTATTTCTCCATGCACACCAAATGATATTGTATTTCCAACATTAAAGTGTTTATTAAGTAGTTCAATTATGGCCTATTTTTGTTTGTATTATATTCTATTACAAACACCCCACTATAGCAAACAATATTACTTAAAAAACAGGCAGCACCTGTTTTTAATAATTGTATATTCAAAGCCCTGTTCTAGCTAAAAGACACACCATATAAAGCTTGACATTTTAAAGAAGACATGAATGTTCTCAGAAACTTTCTTTTTTTAATATGTATTGTTTTTATTCAAAGTTCAAAGTGTTTCACATACAAATGAATCCAAGTTAACATATTTTCCAATTTTTTTGACAGATTGTATATTATAGTTTTACCAATCGTTATATTAATATTTAAATATAAGCCCACTGTGATTACATTTATATCCAACATATTTCACTTTACAATAATAGATAAACTCCTCCATTCATCCCCTGGGGAAAGCACTATGAGGGATTATTGGGGTTGCTATATAAGTTATATTTATTATTATAGTTACGTGTATCATTCATTGTAATGTCCATATGTCTATTTCGATTTAGATCCAACTTGTGCTTAAATATACATCGTCATTGTTATATACCGTTTCACCTATATATGCTTTCCATAGTTGCCAGATTTTATTAAATTTATCCGGGTTTTATAATAAAAATCTCTTTCCATTACTTAACTTGATCAATAATTGTTCTCCAGCTACTGGAGAAACTTTCTTAAATACCTGCCACACTATCCAGCTTCTTCCTCTGATCTCCTACAACCATACCTGGGATTGCCTGGTGAAGCACCGGTTCTCCGGGTCAAGACTCGAATCATCCGAGTCACAGGATGGGGGTCTTGATACGCCCCGCACACTGCCCATTTTCCCTTTAAAAAGGGAACTCCCACCGATGACACGGGAAGGCTTTGGGTAGCCGGAGCCCAGAAGTTCCCAGGTATGCCTCTAACAAGCCCAAGTATATGTAAAATCAATGGAGGCCTATGCTGTTACAGACCTCCACTTTAGCTCCCATGTGACCAACATGCAACATGCAACAAAGCTAACTTTTGTGAGGTGGCACTTCAGATAAGGTGGGTGGGTGGCCACCTACTCCCACCCCTAACCTGTTATAGAAAAAAAGTCTACTTTATTTAAGAAACACAAATAAGAAAACCATGCCCAGGGAGTTGGCAACAGCTTACTGTCTCTTTCATCTTCAGCTAGTACCACCCCTTTGATAGAAGGGAGAACACTAAGGGACCAGTATGCTAAAAATTAAAAGCCATTTAAGGGAAAACATGTTTGCACTACTATTTTCTTTTCATTGAACAATTGGTGTTCTAAACTAACCAATTTTCTTTTTTTCTTTCATTTAGATAGAAATCACTGGCCATTGACACAGAATTTCTCTACACTGTTGGTACAACCTGTGGCCGTATCGCTTTTACAAAAGGTTTTTAGAATAGCTGACTCTACAAGCCAAACAAAATGTGTTCCACTTATGCTACCAGAAACAGGTAATAATTTAAATGTTGTACTAACTTTCAGTTAAGAAGTTTTCCTTATTTTTGGTTTAACACAGCACTGTAATGCTTTTGTATAACGTAGCTGTCACGTTCTGCCCAGGCTGCGGAGCTGCATATCTGTCTTGCTTTAGTTTCTCTGTTTTGCTTCGATCCATTCCTGGATTTCCTTTTGCTTTGTTCTGATCTTCCATTCCTTGCTTCTGCTTCAGCTCTTTGCTTCAGCTCTGTTTCCTTTATAAGGTGCTCCACCCATGTGTTTTGTTTGTCTCAGTCTTCAGTCTAAAGGTATGTCTCAGTGCTATGTGTTTGGTTTACATGTTTGTTTCGTACCACTGTCAGCAGGGATTAGCGTTAGGACCCACCGTCATTGGAGTACTTTGGCGTAGTGGTGGGCTAAGCATACTATGGCCATATCATGTGACGGAATCTCCAATTGTTATCAATCAGTCTTAGGCTAGTTTCTGTATTCATGTTTGTGTGTCTCTTATGTACCTTTGCCCTTCTCCCTTGTATCATCTGAGGATTCTGGTTCTTCTCTCCTTCCCCTGTGTTCCTTGCCTTCTTCCCTGTCCTTTGTTGTGCCCTGTAACATGTATGTCTTTTCTGGTTATGTTTCGTGCCTGGTCTCCCTGCTTGTTATGTTTCTGCTATACCCTTTGCTTAGCTTCCTTACTCCCAGCCTGCAGCATCCTGCACGTGATACAAGTGATATGCTTCATGCCTGCTCCAGGATGCCTGCAGGATATATCTTCACTTCATTCTGGACTTCATCTGCTGCCATATCAGGGCGCTGGTGTTTGGCTGCACAACCCTAGGTGCTCAACACCTGGGTGAGTGTGGTCACCCTGCAACCAGGCCCTGTCCAAACTCCACTACTGCACTGTGACTCCTGCATACAATCTTCGAGCGCGCTGGGTCCTTTCAGTCATCTGCTTGGACCCAGTCCGTGACAGTAGCATATTTTGCCCTTGTGAAAACAAAGCTTCTAAGGACCATTCTGTTGTAATGTTACATTGTGTCTAATAATTAAAGGGCCACTCCAGCCATCATATGCACGTGCCTTTGCCCCTTTCCCCATGCTGCAGCTAAGTTCTGCATACATTTCCTTGCAAATGTCACACTCACCTCCAGTCAGTTTCAGCCCTTTTGTGGAAAGGTCTCCCATTATTTACGGCACAAATGGCAAACTAGGGCATCTGCAGAAGCAGGGTTTCTTCTGTGTCAGCTAAGTGCTTTATTTTTATGCATTTTATGGGAGGGTCTGACCTGATTTTTGTGGCTTTGTAAGAATCACTGAACTTGTCTGTAAGTTTGCATTTCTTATGAATCTGAATGCACAAATGTAATTTTAAGTAACACACTTTACATTGTGCAAAACTTTGTGTGCATAATTTGCCAAAAGATTAAATTCCTATGCAAATTGTTTTTCAAACCAGTAAATGAAAATAGGGTAATTTTCTTTACTGAATATAGTGGGTTACAGAATACCACAGGAGTTATGAAAAGAGTGTCTTATCTACTTAGAAATGTCAGTCACTATATTTATGAAACCTCTAATCAGTGCTTGTCTGTGAAATGGTATTTGTTATAACATTATACTGTTCTAATCATTTTCACCACATGGAAAATTATTGTCAAGTAAATGTTATACAATTATTTTTTCATAACGCCTAACTTGGTGGTAAAAGAATAATAAAATGTTACTGGTTTAACATAGTTGCCAATAGTTTCAGATGATTCTGTGAAGTTACTGCACAACATTGGAGGTTCTTATCATGAGTGCATTACTCTCTCTCTCTCTATATATATATATATGTATCCTCCTAGGCTGAAAGTGGTGGAGTCACTTTATTAACATTGTTGGACAACTGATTGAATTGTCTTAGCTACCACTACTAGAATTAAAGCCATAGGCAGTTTCCGCATATGCCTCCAGCATTTACATTATGTTTTCTTCCCCTCAGCAGAGGTCTATTTTGTACTCTTTAATTTCATCTAGGCTTTGTGTTGAGAAAACATCTGTAATGTTTCTAGCTCTGAGCCCTCGGGCATTCATTCTCTAGATAAAAAAAATACTTTATTTTTAAAAGAAAACAACAAATCAACAGAGTAATGATGTGAGCAGACAAGAATTAGAGTGAAACATTGTAAATTAGATATAAGTTGATGGATGGTTTTGATTCTGTATAAATAAATGAACACAAAAAATACTTATCTCATGTATTTCTTCTTGTCATATTTTCGAAACACTGGATGAATTTGTTTTCCATAAATATACATTTTCAATTTTGATTTGGTTATACATGTTATTATTATGAAAATGCTTTTATATTTGTATATTTATTCCTGTAGTATTTATTTTCTGTATTTTTAATTTTTGTTTAATGAATTCAGAATGGAAGACATTCTCAATAGCTCTGTGGCTTTTGCAATTTCTAAATTAACATGTCCAGCCTCTATTACTGCTTGCACCAAAACCCTAGGCGGGATATGTAAATCTTTGACTGGGCCTTCATTCTGTTCCAAATTGAATGAGTCTGGTAAACATGCTCAGGAACATGTACACACACAAACATGCATAAACATGCTTTAAAGCATCACAGCACAAATATTAGATATTAAAGGATCTTGGAATGTGATCTCAAGAATCCAAACTCTTACACATAAGCCACAGAGGATGAGTATAAATTGTACCTCAACGGGTATGCAGTGCAATAACTTGTTTATCACAAAGTACTGATTATTGCAACAAAATCGAATTAATGGAAATGTATTTCAATGGATTTTTATATTTGCCTTTAGCACAAGGAAAATGTAATTCTGACCATCTTTGTCGACATTTGATTTGAACATTAACACACTTGTTTCTACTTTAAATATTGTCACCTAACATTATTTAAATGAAACAGATTTCTAATTATTAGTACATTATCATGTCCGTGACTAATTATTTTCTGTACTTGAACGTGATTATTGTAAGCTTTATCAATAACCATTTTGGGATTGAGTATGCATTAATTTCGTTTTATTTTTTCCATTTTGTAAAAGAATACAGTAAAGTCCATCTTAAGATTCAGTCGGCACCCACATACAAGGACGTAACAAATGTATTTGGATTCTTGAGAGGAGCAGTTCTCCCAGGCAAGTTGACATTTATACTTCTCTAAAATGAAGATATATATTTCTTGAACATTGAAAATGTTGTGTCTGGTTAATAAAAACTGTCTGACAAGCATGAGAATGATTAAAAACAGTATGTAGGTTTCATGAGTTTATTACTATATATACTATGTAGAGCTATGATTTAGATTCCTGTTTGTCCAGGGTGTGATGGGAATCTGAAATGGGAATCTGAATTTATTATCATTATTGTGGTTGTTATATTTATACGTGTGTATGTTACTTTAATTGTTATTGATTATCTAAGGCTCACACCCTGAACAAATGGCAGTCTGAATTTATTATATATCATAATTGTGGTTGTTGTTGTAGAAGTGTGTATGTTACTTAAACTGCAAACGGTTTACGATCTTGACTGTCTTGTGTTTTGTTATATAACTGCACTGTTTGTGCACAACTGTTTATAGATCCTGTAGTTGGATCAAAACTTTTCCACATGGTAGAATAAAAATGTCAATTTACTGAGTGCTGGGTTATATTGTTTTATTTAAATGTTAATTTAGATTGGGTTGAGTCCTGCTGAGGCACCCCTGGGCGTAATAGTTGCCAGAACAAAATGACTCCCAGGGAGCAGGAGGAGAACAGGGCAAGGGTTGCCACATGGTAACAGGACCACAATAGGTAGTCTATAGCAGGATGAGGTCTTCAACGGGTTAACAGGTATCAGATCCATGGTCATGGAACACCCCTAGGTCAGCAATGGGTGGACAGGTATCAAGTGCATGGTTGTGTGACAAGTCGAGGTCAGCGACGGGTTAACCATATAATGGTTAGGGAAAAACTACTGGAATAACACACTTAGTTGCAGTGACTAGCACTAGAGACAACTGAGCACCTTACTGAGGTGTCAGCATCTTATATAGTGTCCCAAGCCTCACAAGGGTTCTCCCGCTGACAATGGTGTGCGGGTCCCTTTAAGAGATACTGCAGGAGATGGTGGACAGAGTGGGATGGCTTCAGAATGCTGGATTATCCTCACTCGACAAGCAGACTCCACAGGAACCAGAGTTTTCCATTGAAATCATCAAGGATTAATTTGTTGTATCTGGATTCTTTGAATGGATTTATAGAATCTGAAACCACAGAGGATATCCCTACGTTCCTAGTTAAGGATATGAAGCTACATCCTAAATCAGGGCTAATGACTCAATGTCCAACGATAGTCTAGAATTAAGGGGGCTGTATATGCAGCCGGACTCCTGTGATGATGCAAAGGCTAGTTGTGAACTACGTGTCCTTGTGGAGCCATAGTGGGTTAACTATGTATCTGTTTTATATATTTATTACAAGTCCGATTACTATATTTGCTCTACATAACCTTATGTATATACAGTATAATATCTTGTAGGGTTGTTCTTGTTTTGTTTTTTTCTCTTAAGATTACCGCATAGGCCCAGCGAGGTACATTGCCATAGCTAAAGTTTGAGGGGAATATAAATATCATTTGAAGAAGGCTGTTTATCACAACTTATCGGACTGTTAGATGTAACCCAAAAAGTGTTGAATAGGTGGTATCTAGTCCGTGCAAGGGTGGGACGGAAGACAACAGTGATGGATTATAGTATTGTTTTCATGGTAAAGAAAAACCCCTTCACTTAGCATCTAGGCAAGTGAAGAACACTCTCCAGGAGCATATCATTATCCAAGTCTATCATAAAGAGAAGACTTCACAAGAACAAATATTGAGTGTTCACCACATGATGCAAACCATTCATAAGCCTCAAAAATGGTAAGGCCAGATTAGACTTTGCGAGTTCTGGAATATAATTTTTTTGGACAGATGAAACTAATTTAAGACAAAAATTAAGACAGAAAGACCCACAAACAAACACAAACTGAATTTAGAGACAGTAAAGGCTAGCAAAGCATCACAAAGGGGGAAATCCATAATTTGGTGATGTCCATGCATTCCAAACTTCAAGCAGTCATTTCCTGCAAAGGATTCTCAACAGATTAAAAATTAACATTTTGTTTATGATTGTGTTGACTTGTCCAATTACATTTGAGCCCCTGAAATAAGGGGACTGGGTATGAAAATGGTTGCAATTCGTACAATTTTTTGTTCAACCCTTTGAACTAAAGCTAAAAGTCTGCACTTCAATTGCATCTGGGTTGTTTCACTTCAAATTCATTGTGGCGACGTACAAAGCCAAATTTTCCAAACATTTGCAGACCTAACTGTATCTCCCTACATACCTCTGACAAATGCTACATGCAGGGGTTTGTTCAAAGCCAAGGGCACATGTGTGGAAAGTGCTGCCATTTATTTCACAAGCTATTGTTTAATACATATTAGAAGAGACCTGATCCTTAAAGGGTTTAAATTTGCATTTGACTATAGTTGGGAGTATCAAGGGCACAAAGCTGTGAGATTTAGTCAGTCTCCTTAAGCACTGATTTATGCATTATACAGGACCAGATCAGACCTTTCTTCCTGAAGGAACTTGCTGGTGTTGGCCCTTCATAATGAATAGTCAAGTGAGACTACTTTTACCCATGCTTGGGAACTCTCTGGGTTTGGCCAAGAGAACTCTGGGAGAATCGCTGCTTCTCAGGTTCTCCGGGTCAACACCCAAATCATTCGGGTCGCAGGAGTGAGATCCTGACACCCCCACACACAATTTCTCCTTTAAATGGGGGTGTTCCCATTCATGTCAGAGGGACCGCCCCAGACGTCAGTAGGCTTTGTAGGCTTTGAGTTTGCTGGAGCCCATAAGTGCTCAGGTATGCTCTTAACCTTACAAAAGGCTGCCTCAACAATAATGAGCAATTTATGATTGATGCATAGGTAACAATAGTTATGATGGCTGTTCCCATAGCATACACATATGGTCGTTGCTAATGTTGTTGTAGACTTTAAACGTTTTCCTCAATTATTTTTGTTCAATACCTGATGTCAATGTTGTTTTAAATATGTGTAAGTGTAAAACATTGAATATTCTGAGAAGCTATCTTCTAGCTGTACTGAAAGTCTGTATGCTTCAGTAAATGTTCTAAACTTTTGGAAAACAATTAATTTTCCTTAATGCCTGCATTCGAAAACAAAGAATCTACTTAACTTTATTGCTTTTAATCTATCCTGTTTTTGAACTTCATTTTCCTTTATTTCCTGTTTATTTCTCTTTTTTAATCCAGATGCCTCTTTCTACTGCATACTAAACAAAAAGTTTCTCTCATCAAACTATTTGTAGATGACCTAAAAGTATTTGTATTTATTTAGCTGTCGATATAAACTAACACAATAACACTGAGCTGCTAAATGTTAAAATCCAAGAAAATGTTTAAAAACGTTCACTTTCAAATTGTTGAAGTAATGGAGCAATTAATTGAGATGCCAAACGCTACAGCTAAGAGTCATAACAGTAAACACATGTCAGAAGTTTTATTACCATGAGATCATTTAAAAAGGGGGGAAAAACAAAGACTGAGTTCCATTAAGACCTTCTTTATAGCAATTGCACTAAAGTAAATTTGTAATGAGAAGATTCTTTCTAATTTCAGTATTTGCCAGGAGATAAGACCTTATGCCAATGTGTTAGGAACATCAAGAAGTTTTAAAGTCACAGGCAGAAAACATGTCATGTTGCAATTAGCTGGTCAAGTAAGGATTTAGACAATACAACATATAAATAAACCCTGTAATGTATGATCAAGCTCCTTTTTTCAGTTGTACTATTCTATTAGTTTAATTACCAGTATGACCACAGTGAAAGTATAAAAACACTAAACTGTACCAACCATGGCTCCTAAGTGTGCTAGACCCAAATACAACACAATGGTTTCTAGCACTGTAGGCAAAGTATGTTTTCCAACACCCTATCTTGTCTACTCTTACACTTCATGGTGGCACCCTAGTTTGTCTATATGGTAGGGCTTGGTCCTTGGCTACACTATGGTATTGACAGGTATATAAATGTTAATGTGTTAACTTCTGTCATGAACTAATTTTTGTGTCATGAACTCATTTTAGCTACAAGCTAAAGCTTTTACATTTCTGCCCACAGTGACAATTTTCATGATCCATTTGCACAGAAAAACAAATACAGTATCTCTTTACAGTTTAAAACTTGCTAAGTGGAACATGATAGTAAACTATTCCATGAATATAGGTGGAGTTTCACCACAGCACAATGTATATAAAATGTACAATATCATATGTTTTGTTTTTTTGGGGGGGGGGTTAGGACCACCCATATTACATCATGTGTGGATTAATATATGTTTTTTTTCCATAAGAAATACTGCTATCAATGTATGTTTGCTTTGTAATATAACCATACCTGTTAACTTCTGAGCTCCAGCTACGCGGGTTGTGGCCAGGACTGCCCACTGACATCAGTGAGCAGTCCTGTGATGTCGGTGGGCGTTCTCGCTGATGTCAGTGGGCGTTCCTGCTGACATCACAGGAAACATTCTTATTTAAAGGGGAAATGGGCGGGAGCAGGGCGTGTCAAGACCTCGCTCCTGTGACCCGGAGGATTTGTGTATTGACCCGGAGAACCAGTGCTTTATCCATAGTTCTCCGGGTCAAACCCGGAGAGTTCCCAGGTGACTATACAGCTGCAAGAAAAGGTAGGTGAACTACCTGGTTTTCTGCATTAATTGTTATTAAATGTGATCTGATCTACACCTAAGTCACAACTAAAAGATGAACACAATGTGTTTGAGCTAATAACACATAAACAATTATAAACTTTTATGTCCTTATTGATTATATCCATTAAACATTTACAGTGCTGGTGTGAACAAGTGAATCCTTGGATTTAATAACTGGTCAAACCTCATTTGGTAGCAATAACCCCAAACAAGCTCTTCCAGTAGCTGCAGTTCAGCTTATTCCTTGGATGTCTGGTGTGAAAGGCTCACTTGAGGTTATTCCACAGCATCTCTCATGGGTTAAGGTCTGGGCTCTGACTGTGCCACTCCAAAAGGCACATTTTCTTTTTTAAGCCATACTGTAGTTGTATTTATCCAGTATGATACAGTGGTAAACATGGAAATGAATTGACCCCTTGATGTTGGCAAGCTGTCCAGTCCCTGAGACCGCAAAGCAGCCCTGAATGACAATGCTTCCTCCCCAATACTTCACTATTGGGATGATGTTTTCATGTGGATATACAGTGCCCTTTTTGTTCTCGAACAATTCAACCTTAGCTTCATTAGTCCACAAAACATTTTCCCAGTAGCAAGTGCCAAGGTGCTCTTTGGCAAACTTCAGGTAACCAGGGATGTTAAATTGGAAAACAGTGGCTTCCTATGTGGTGTTGTGCCATGGACTGCCTGTTTTGCTTATGGTAGACTTATGAACAGAGATGTTAACCAATTCCAATGATTCCTTCAAGCTTTTAGCTGTTAATCTAGTGTTCTATTTTATTTTGTTGAGCATTCTACATTGAGCCCTTGGAGTCATCTTGGCTGGTGCTCACTAGTACTCTATCTTGTCTCCACACTACTAAGTTGTCTGCATTTACAAACAATTTGTCTAACTGTGGACTGATGCACAGGTAAACCCTCTCTGGATTTATGCAAATCAACAATTCATGATTGCAGGTCTTCTGATTATTTGGGGCAATACAAATCATGCTTCTGCAATAAAAATACAACTAGTACTACTAAACTATAACTAGTGCAATAAGTAAAATTCAAGGAGCAGTTGAATGAAGGTACAGATCAGACTGGCTCATAGGAACCTGGTAGTTAACTGACCATTTTTGTATAGTCCCTCAAAATATATACTATAATAAAATGTGTTATTTATTAAGCCATTGAGGTTTTCCTTAAACCCATTAAGGACAATGTATTGTGAGCCGATACATGTACAGGCTTTTTGTGAAGGGTTAAACAAAAACAATGAATGCAGACAACAAAACTCATATAATAGCGAAAAAATGCATTTTTACTTATTCTCTTACCCAGGAGCGTGCATTATAAAGGGCCAACTCTAGTTGGTTTAACTTTTCATTATGTATGCTTTCTAGCAAGGCCATCTCTACCTAATGTATCTCTTTGTCTTATTCTGTCAGTTCTGATTTTGTCAAACCATTTTAATTCATGTACCATAAGTATTGTGCAGATTGTTGGACTAATAATGATATTAATAATAATAATATATGGATGTTTCAGCCTTACTTGCAGGAGTAGCGGACAGGGTTTGGTCCATTTTAATGAAGCTTAAAGTTGGCTTTGCACACATACTAAATTATGGACCTCGTGTTCAAACAAATCATTTTCACTTCTGTTGCTCTATTTACACACTGTTGTAATAAAATTGCTGTTGATGTTCAAACAATGTATATCCAACACTGAAAAAGTATGTGTTATGATACATCAAATCAAAACAGAGTATGGTGAATCACAGATAATGTATGTACAGGGCCGCCCGAAGACTTAACGCCGCCTGGGGCGAAGTTTAAAATGCCGCCCCCCCGCCGGCGTCGGCGGGGGGGGGGCGGCATTTTAAACTCGCCGACGCCCCCGCCCCCGGTACTTACCTTTAAAGAGTCCGGCGGCGAGTCTCCCTGCTCTGCCACGGTGCCGGCTTGTAATGCTGTGCGCCGGAAATTGACGCCACTTCCGGCGCTCAGCATTACAAGCCGGCACCAAGACCGAACAGGGAGACTCGCCGCAGAGGGGAGAGAGGGGTGCCGAGCGGGTAAACGAAAACCACTCGGCGCCCCTCTCTCTCTCTTCCGCTTCAAAAAAAAAAACGCTTGGGGCGCACTTTGCCGCCCCTTCTAAAGTGCCGCCTGGGGCAATTGCCCCAGTTGGCCCCATTGTAGGGCGGCCCTGTGTATGTACCTGTGTTTTATTTCACAAACACAGTCCACAAATGACTTTGTTCATATGTATTTGAATTACATCTTTTATGATGTTTTCTTTTTCTAGACAGGTATATCATACTGGGTACTCCTCATAAAAGTGCATATGGGGAAAGAATCCAAGAGTGGGCCAGTGGTGCTGCAATTATGACATCAATTATTGAATCCATAATGTTAAAAGTCAAGGAAGGATGGAGACCTCATAGGACAATCCTTTTCTGCTCATGGGGTGGCTCGCCGTTTGGTAATATTGGATCTTACAAATGGGCAGAGGTAAAAACCTAAAATTACATATGAAGAAATGTACTTTTGGAAACTGAGTAAACTGTATGTGCGCTAACATGAATTAAGCAAAATGATTGTTACATCAAACAATGTAGTTTAACACAATTTTCCAAAAAGTATGTTTGTATTTGAATTTGAACTCCTGAAGAACAATTTGCATACTCACCTGATCATTCGCTTATTATAAAAATGTATTTAGAGACGTGCTGATATCTTTTATTCTTTATCCACAAGTTTTATCCAGAAGTGCATAATGGACATTAGTTCATGGGAGTTAAATAATGACTGCGCTTGATCTATTTATTGTATGAAAAACATTTTAGAATCCATTCAGTTTACTGAACACATTGTAATTTATTGGCACTGTAGGCTTTTAAGTACATGCAGATAGGATCTATTGATTTTTCTTGCACCTATAGGTAAGTGTAAAATACTACACTTGAATATTGGTCACTAGCCTTCTACACAAATTAATATGCATATTCATGTTTGTGCCAGGAATTTAAGAGAATATTGGAGAACAATGCAGTGGCATATATTGGACTTCAAAATCCTGTACGTGGAAAAAGCAGTCTTCGATCTATCGCTTCACCCTCTCTACTGCAGTTAGTGACAGACATTATTAAAAAGGTACTAAACTATAACACTAAATATTGTCACTGAGCCATGTAAAAGGAAAATGCTGCATTAACATAAATATCTCTATAACGCAAGATATTAATGTGGGGCATATTTTCAAGGATTATAAATCTGGGTTCTGCAGATCTCACATATGTACGATATATACACACTCACTGGCCACTTAATTAGGTACACCTTGCTAGTACCGGGTTGGACCCCCTTTTGTCTTCAGAACAGCCTTCATTATTCGTGGTATACTTTCTACAAGGTGTTAAGGGGCCCAAAGTGTGCCAAGAAAATGCCGCTTACTGGATACTTTCCAACCATTCTCTGTAAACCCAAGAGATGTGTGCGTGAAAATCCCAGTAGATCAGCAGTTTCTGAAATACTCAGACCAGCCTGTCTGGCACCAACAATCATGCCATGTTCAAAGTCACTTAAATCCCCTTTCTTTCCCATTCTGATGCTCAGTTTTAACTTCAGCAAGTTCTCTTGACTATGTCTAAATGCCTAAATGCATAGAGTTGCTGCCATGTGATTGGCTGATTAGCTATTTGTGTAAACAAGCAATTGAGCAGCTATACCCAATAAAGTGGCCAGTGAGTGTATATATATGGTGGAATGCAATAAACACTTAAATTGATAGGTAAGCTTTTAGGACTTTGGATGTCTCCTGAAAGAAGACCAGAGGTACGCAGCATTAAAAAATAAATTGAATGTCATAAGTAGAAAAACAGTCTTTTATGGTAGTTGTCAAACTTTGGAGCCCTGTTTTGCAAACTCTATATGGCCTGATTTAGTATACAACCTCCTTGCCCTATGATGCAGTCAAGTGGTAGTATTAGTGTGTAGATGAGCAATAAAACATGGCAACAATCAAATAACTCCTAACTATGAGTAAGAGAAGATTGTGTCCAAAATACAGAAGAACATATCCACATATCTGCAGTGCAAAAGAAATCTAGCAGGACAAAGATAAGACAAGGTAGTTTATTCCTTGCAGGATCTTACCACAGTTATCTGGCTCCTTAAGCTATTGTGCCTATCATGCCTAAAACTGTGATAACATCTGACAAAATGTGGATTTTATATTGGTAGTGAACCTGCAAAATTAATTTCCTCCAATTAAAATATTAGCCAGTTTGGGAAGAAAATCTATGTATTATTTATTAAGATTATGTATTATTATTGATTTACAAAATTATATATATATATAATATTTATATATTATATATATATATATATATATAGTATATATTTATACATGCATTATTGTTCATAACACAATCCTAGGCTGTTTTAATTTTACTTTTCCGCTATGATTATGAAACGACATTTTGAAATTAGGCAGACATAACACAGAAAGCTATTACTGAACCTTACTCTAGCAGCCAGTGACCTTTCTACAACTTCAGTTTCAAACAGTGTCACCATGGTTGAAACTGGAATAGTAAATGAGCAACAGTTATCAATGTTAGGGTTTTGCTATATAGCTATTAATTAGAAACAAGTTACTGATATTTACTACAAAAAATAGCTTGATCAGGTTTAATTTGTGTATTAATAGGATATTGTGTTTACATCTCATCCTACTGTCACTGTGTATATTAAAGACTAATATTATGTGGATCCTTTAAGTAGGAAGACAGTATTCACATATTTCTTCACAAATATATTGCAATTAATAGTACTTTTTGTGATTATAAAAAAATACAAATTGATTCAAGTCCTTGGTAAGCAAAATAGCCACTATGGGTTCTTTGACGTAGTGGTGGGCTAACTACGGAGTCCCCAATAGTTATGCTTTAGATGTGTTTTTGGAATGGTATTTGCTGGGTATGTGCTAAATTTTGTTTCTACGCATTGGTCGATGTTAATTTTATTAGTAAATGGTCATTGGAGTTGTGATGTTAGTAAACTAAAAATGTATAAATAGAATACATATGAACTATTTCTTCTTTAACCCCTTTGTGACTGGATCTTTTTTGCCACTTAACCATATCCTTGTTCAATTGTGAAAATGAGCAAAATTCTCCTATACATACAACACAATTTTTTTTAACTTTTGGGTTAGGGGTAGAAAAGGGTTTTACAAAATATATATATTTCCAGAGGGATGGGCACAAAGTTGTGTTACCTACATAAACTTTTTAAACTTTTTGACTTTGGATCCCTTTGAGGTCTCCAGGGATCTTGTTTGGATCCAAAAGGTAATCCTTATGGTGACATCACTGGAATCAATTTCATTATTATTTTTTTGTTTTAGTTTTTATATTGTTAACTAATATTTAAACTTGTGCATTCGGATTCGTACAAATTGCAAATCTACTGAATTTGGTAAATTCGACAATTTGTATACAGCATTTATTTTCTATCTTCTCCCATCTCTTCTGTCTTTGTCCGCATCTCTGCGAACATTATCTGACCGGAACTTCGGCCAAAATGGCGGTGCTTGCGGTGACGTCCTCAAAAAGAACATCAACTGCTCGCAATCCTAGAAACAATAGAACGGGTCTACCATTTCCTCCTTCGATCTTTGACATTTATCATCTGTTCTATAGAACTTGTTATTGAATCATACCTCATAATCCTACTTTGTATTGGTTAAAAGTAGACTTGTGCATTCGTCTTCGGGCGAACATGAAAACGAACACGAAGACGTTTCGTGTTCGTTCCGAAGACATGAAGAAGAGAAGACAGTGCAGGTAAAACGTAGGCGAAGACGAAGACTCACACACGAAGAATCTTCGCCTTCGTCTACTAATCTCCCCGGTCCCTCCCCCATCTAACTTACCTTATCTTCACAGCATCGCGGGAGTTGACTGAAGTGGAAATCAGAAGGTTCGTCGTCAGGGGTTACAGGGCAGTGTGAGTGAGCCTATTGGTCACCTGCAGGGTCTTCCTCTGGCATCAAACAATTGGTTGATGCCAGAGGAAGGCCCTGCAGGTGACCAATAGGCTCACTTGCACAGCCTTTTTAATTCCTGATTTCCGCTCCCGTTAACCCCTGCAATGCTGCGTTGGATAACGGGAGCAGAAATCTGTAGGGTAAAGGGCTGTGCCAGCGACCAATAGGCTCACTCGCACGGCCCCTTACCACTAGTTGCTAGGCAGAAAAAAAAAGCAACCTGGGACCCTGCTGCACCAGTTAACTTAAAAGTCCGTGCCAGCGACCAACAAAGTCACTGGTACGGACATTTAACTGACACAGCAGGGACACCAGTGGTCTCCCCACTGTGTCAGTTAAATGTCAGTGCCAGCGACCAACAAAGTCGCCGGTACGGACATTTAACTTAGTATAAATAGCTTACTATAACTTCGGACAGAATGCTGCCCTCTGTTGGTTTTACATTAAGCAGCATATGCTTGAAATCCAAAGTTATTCTGCTACTCAATGTAAAACCAACAGAGGGCAGCATTCTGTCCGAAGATATATTAGCCATATGTGGCAGTGTATTCATTTTCATTTATTAATTATTTAAATAAAATATATCCCCATGATCCGCTGGTCTCCCCGCTGCAACAGTTAAATGTCTGCACTCGTGGACATTGTCTTAAGACTATGGCTAATATATCTTTGGACAGAATGCTGCCCTCTGTTGGTTTTACGTCGAGTAGCAGAATAACTTTGGATTTCAAGCATATGCTACTTAATGTAAAACCAACAGAGGGCAGCATTCTGTCCGAAGATATATTAGCCATATGGGGCCGTGTGCTCATTTGCATATATTCCCATGATCCTTTCGTCTAACAGTTTAATACAAAAAACCTAAAATAAATAGAAAAAAGTTTTTGCAAGTTCGACAGAATTAATGTCCGCGAGTGCGGACATTTAACTTTTGCAGTGGGGAGACCAGCGGATCATGGGGATATATTTTATTTAAATAATTAATAAATGAAAATTAACACACTGCCACATATGGCTAATATATCTTCGGACAGAATGCTGCCCTCTGTTGGTTTTACATTGAGTAGCAGAATATTCTGCCCGAGAATATATTAGCTATATATGGTACTGTGATCATTGGTCGCCAGCAGGAGGCCCCCTGCTGGCGACCAATGGAGTTGCTGATACACACATTTAAAGTACTGGCGCCAGAGCTGCGTTAACCGCGTATTAACCCCTTAACCGGAAAAAACGAATATTCGCCCGAAGAGAAGACAGGAACGGGCGAATAT
>VKOC01048066.1:0-10722 GCA_009364415.1 Spea multiplicata | reverse complement strand
TAATAGTGTTATTGATGTTTTGTCCAATTTTGGTGTGTTAGTTACTTTTAATAAAAGTGTGAGATTTCTTTTTTTATGGTGGGGGGTCATTTTCGGTTTCTGCTGAATTTTTCTGCTGAATTTTTCGGTTTCAGTCCATATTGCATTTAATAATATTTGCATACAGGACATATTCCAGAGCTTCATTTGGGTTGGTGGTATCATACTACTTGCATTTCTGTGATGTACTTAGTGGTTGGAGGCTTTGTCAGAAGTCTTCAAAATCGCACCAGTTACCAAGTTTATGCAAACAAATTTCATCAGTTGATTTGTGTTTTATTACTCTTTCCCTAAAATAAATTATCACAGTGTTCAATAACAATTCATGCCTCTTTGTCTTTATTTTAATATAATTGAATGCACATATTGACATTGCAATAGTCATTGATTTGAAAGTCCTAATACTACTTTAGTCTTTTTAGTAGAAAAGTATTTTCTGCGTGGGGTAGCTCTTTAGTGCGGCGATAGGTTGAATACGAATGGCTGTTATACCTGGCTGTTATAAGTGTGATTCTTGATTGGAGACGGTTTCACAAAAAGCATGGGCCAGATGAAGTAACTGACAGTAGTCAGTTCCTCACTTTCGGTCTTGGGGAAGTCCGTGTCTCTTTCCTTGTTTATCTTTCAGTTTTTATTTTCCATTTCTGTTCTAAACACAGACAAGGTCAAGGAGTTGTGGGGCAGCATCCACCAGAATAACTACAGCAATTACAAAGGGGTGCATCTGTGACAGCATCCTGGCCCTTCAGACTAGTTGTATTGCAACCTCTGTCACTGGCATTAATTTAGTTTACTTTATAGCCTATGGTCATTTCTTTTTTTTTGTTTTATATAATGTATTCAACTGACACAACACTGTACTACCCTCTATAAATTTACCATGTGCATAGGTTATTAGCAGCATATCTAATGAAATACTAATTTATATAGTTCTAGAGCCTTAAATTATTATGTAATGTGGTATAGTAGATTATGTTTAAATCATGTTTACATTGTACCGTTACCCTCTGGAAGGTAATTTTGGTGTACTGAAATTATGGCTATTTTAAAATGGATATAGCTCATATATCATGTTTTTTTTACCAATATAAATCTATCCATGTGACCTGTATGTATAGATTCTAACTCTCTTATGTAATTGGTTTAGGAGGCCACTTCATGTGTTATATATTATACACATTGTAATTTCAAATTATGTATGCTGCATTTTAAATTATCTTGCCTGTATGCCTATGACTAAGCTCCATCTTTGGGCACGAAATGCTTAAGGCGTTCTCCTATAAGGTGACACAATAATATAATTTCCTCTGGAGTTGTGGACCAAAATTCGGTTGTTGTGGTCAAGCAACGCAGAGGTGTTGGATTACGTGTGTTATGAGCCGAGGAGAAAGATTTTTCAGCTTTGAATCCAGATGAAGTTACTGACAATAGCAGGTCCTCACTTTGGTCTTGGGGGAAATCTTTGCAGTGGCCTGCATTACCACTGACAAGCAAGTCATCTGTGGAGCATTTGGCAGAGATTGAGACTTCTCTGGTGGGTTTTCTGGTTGCCCTCTAGTGCTCCTACGTTTCTCACGAAACAAAAAGGGAAGCAATAACAGACCTAGCACAAATGGCCTATTTAAAAAACCCTATAATTTACCTAATCCCCTTTGTCCCCCACCAAATTTTCCCAGCCGGATAGCGGGTGAAAGCGGCTAGCATTTAACCCTTGAAGCCCTTTGTCCTATCACACATAACTGGGAACTCTCAGGGTAAAATGCTGCTTCACTGGGTCTCTTGTTCAATTTAGCTCCAGGGCTGGGGATTGGTATCTATCCACCACTTCCTGCCCACTTCTTCTCCAACTCCTGTACACTTTGTGCTATGTGGGGCTAACTATGCACATTGCAATGCTAACCCCCACCCCTCAGAGAGCTAAGCCACCCATGTTGCGAGAGAGGGTGGCAAATGTGTTTTTTTTCTTTACTTATTATCTCTAACATTAACAATCAGTGCCCGTTTCAAAGTCTGTGTAAATATTACTCCAACGTGCATTATACCATTGCAGTCACGTGAACTCTTGCATAAGACAGAAATTTACCAGAGATTTCAAGAAAATCACAACGGTTATCTTCATTTCCACTTTTTCTTAACAAGCATGGGTAAAAACACATTTACTAATGCAACGCATGAGTGGACCTTTCACAATCTAGTGGTTAAATTATTTTTAACCAGACAATAAGAAGCCTGTCTCCAACATCCAACTAACATTTTGCTACCACTAAATTCACAGAGTAATGCTGTCTCCTCCCTAGTGCAGTTATACCTCTCATAGTCCTGAAGTTGAGAGGACTATTGGGACTGCTGGCAGCTAAGTATCCACAATTTCTGAATCAAACCATGATTGCTTTAGAACTGAAGAAGGAGGCCTTCTGTGGTGTCAAATGTTTTTTTTTCACAGCACTGTATGTAGGCGATGCATGATGTGATATCACAACAAAGCACATATTTTACCTCCCAAATGTCCTGGTTTTCACAAGGATATCCTGATTTCTAGTGAATATCCCACTGTCCCAGTTAGCTGACCAAATGACTTCTGCTTTTGTGGGCAGTGGGGAACATGAGCCATTTGGGGAGATCCTCTGATTGTAGTCTCCTGGTGGCTTTTGAGGTAAGGTAGAATGTGGCCATCCCATCTAACTGGGCGAAAAATGAAAGGAATGCAAAGTCTGTTCCTTCAGACCTCTGCTTAGTAATCCGTCGACTGGTGCTATACTCCAGAATATGAAGTCATTTTTCGTCAGTCAGCGTGGAAGCCGAACGCACAGCAAGAAAGCTCTAAAGAAGAGAGCAGAGTGTGAAAGGTAAGAGATATGGAGAAGGGGGAGGGAGAAAGGTAAAATATTGGGGAGAAAGGTTGCAGATGTTAGTGAAAAAGGGGAGCGCTGAAGAGAAATGAGAGATAAAATAGGGAGGAGAAATAAAAAGAAAGGAGAGCGACAGTACGGATATAATGAGAAACAAGAGAGATGGGGTAAAGCAAGGAGATAATGAGAAAGGTAGATAAGAGTGATAGGGATATAGAAAGAAGAGAGATAGACTGTGTTTGTATTTTGGGCAAGTAAGCATATGGCTGCTGGGTGTTGGAGTGTATGGTGTAAGAATGAGCATTGGTGTACATTGTGGTGTATCAGTATATGGGAGTCCCAGTGTATAGTGTTACACTATATTTGGTGTCAGCGTACAGTGTTAGAGTGTGGGGTTGTCAGTATATAGTATTATAGTGAATTATTTCGCATCCAGAGTCCTAACCTGGGGATGGGCTTTAACACCAACAAACACCTTTGTGGTGAAGTGGAACTGAGATTGAGAGCCAGGCCTTCTCGTCCAACATCATTGGCTGACCTCACAAATGCTTTGCTGGATAGATGGGCAAAAATTCCTACAGAAACACTCCAAAATTTTGTGGAAAGCCTTCCCAGAAGAGTGGAAGCTGCTACAACTGCTAGGGGGGGACCAACCACATATTAATATCTATGCATTTATAGTCCAAAGAGTCATAAAAGTCCCTGTTGGAGTAATGGTGTGGTGTACCAATACTTGTGTCCATATAGTGTATGTTTATCTGTTTATTTGACATTGGAAAGTTAAAATGAAATGATCGAGTAGGATTGGGGGATTTTTTTTCTTTTTCTCTTGAAGAAATAAAGTTATTAATATAAATTGAATCATGCCATTGTTATACTACTATACCACTTCTAAACAAATTCAGTGTTCATTATAAGCTCAAATGTTAAGCAAGTTTAATCTTCCAATCAATGAGTGAAATGCTATTTTCCATACAGCAGAGGGCACTATATTACTAAACATCATCCTTAAGTAAATTCCATATTTTCCCAGCAGAGAGCAAAAATTAGGACTGCCACTTTATTTTCATTCATTTCCTGTGGAATGGATGAAATAAGTTGCAATGGGTCATTTTACATGTGTATAATTATGGAGAGACATGCATGTGAATGTTCCAAATGAGATATAAACACGTAACAACCATTTGTTCCATCTAGGCTGCTCATGTTTCCTGATGTAAACAATAAGACCTTAATCTTTGGTCTCATCTTATATTGAGGATGGCTTTAGGACTTCCTAATGTACATTATCTTTAAACTGGCTTACTGTTTTACCACTTCTGATGGGAGGCTGTTACACGTCCACACGTCTCACCCAATCTGTAAAGTAAAACTTCCTTACATTACATCTAAAAATACAATAGTATAGCAAAAATCTGCTTCCACTAAGGCTGCTCTTTGCCACAGTTGACATGAGTTGAGATGGTTCCAAATATTAGTCATTTAACAAACCTTCTACTGTGGTCCCATTGATGCTACTAAATCGTTCAATGTCAGATCGGTGCTTTTTTGTGTAATTTTTGGCCAACTTGAGGAGACAGGAATGCATGATGCAATTTTACATGACCCAGAGTCCCAAACCTACGTCTTTATGCCCCTAGTTTCAAGAAGCAGACAGGGTTACATGTTGAGTGACCCTGCAAAAGTAGTTTGGGAACGGCCTGTGTAGCAAGCAAGTTGAAGAAAATGTAAATGATTTCTGTGTGTCTGCCTGGAATTGTGTGCTTGTATTGAGAATGATTAGCAGTCTCAGTAAAGTTAAAAAAATAATAATAAAAATGTTATTAAGCAGCAGGCTAGATCGCTGTGAATGACGGAGTTTCTCATACTGTTAGTCAATTTGTTATGTTGCATACTACTTGTTATGTCCTGTCTACCCATTGTACAGGGCTACGGAATTTGATGGAGCTATATAAAACAATAAATAATAATAATGCCAGACAGAATGGAACGTCATGAATAAAGTAGCAATGTGCGGTGCTGTGTACACTACTACCCACTGGTTCACGGTGCAGGGGACTGCCTCACACGCTTTGTAAATGGATGCTTCACATTCTCAATAAACCCGATGTTTCATTCTTCCATTCTTCCAATTGGAGTGCAACTGAATGGTCAGAGACTGATCAGCAGCCTCAGTAAAGAAAAAAAGAAAAAAGTGAAAAAAAATGAAATAAATGTTATCCAGCAGATGCTTCACTCATCTATTGTGAATGCTGCTAATCAGTCAGTGCCGATCATGAGCATCAGTATATAAAAAAAACCAACAAAACAATAAATGATTGTTGTCTAATGGCAAGAGCAGACATATTGATTGGCCAGTTACCCAGTTGCTGGAATTGTTGCTGTGATCTCTGTGATTGGCTAATAGCATGACACACTAGGTGTCTCTCTGTCTCTGTTTTCCGTGTTCACTGAACAGTGGTCAGTGATACATTGTGTTTGTTGGAGAGCAGGGAGAACACTGAACGAAAAGATACAGTTTCTATCTAACTTTTTGTTGTTGTTCTTCAATTAATTTGTGTGGAATTTGGAATTTAATTTGTGAGCAACATGACCACAGTCCCAGAGTCATATTCTGGTCAGATTGGGATAACAGGTCCAGGGGATAGCAATCCCTCTGCTATGTCGATTAAGACCATGTCCATTAAGTTTACCAATTTGCTGCTCCTCAAAGGGCCAGTATGGGACATTTTATCCTGGTGTTTAGCAGTAATGACAGTGATGCACTGGGAGCAGTTGTGGGCACTGCCCAAGGTCATTGCCCAAGGTAAATACCAGAGGCAGATCCGGAGAAATGCAGGATAGAAACAACCACACGGTAGAGTTTGTTGTCTACCACTGGCTTATTTTTAAACAAAAACATGTAATATTTTCATGTTAATATTGGCTGAAAATACATTTCCTGTAAAATACTGAAATAGATTAGAGTAGCAAATAAATGCTCCAATAGGTTTTGATTTGTATGAAGTCATATCTAGGTGACTAACAAGGCGTTATTCTGTTTGGAATGGAAAACTCATTTTAGATTTCCTAGTAAATATCGCATGGGTACTGCAAACACTCTAATTGCGGAGCACATATAATTCTGACTAGTAGTGTTTATGCTTTTAGACAAGATCCAGCGTATGTTAATTCTGCTCAAATGCATCAGGGAAAAAAATAGCACTGCAGCTTTAAACACAGATAACACACGTCAGCTCCATTAGTGACAGATCGTATTTGTTCAACTGAAGAAAAACCATGCGCAGAGCACTAGTTTTATTCCCTCATCCTTACATCCCCAGGATATGAATAGCTGATCACAAGTTTCATCAAGGACACCCAGGCTTCTTCTGGCTGTTCTGAATCATAATATGTGAGTAAACTGAGATGTTGTTATTCAGTTGTTATTTTCAGTTTTCTTCTTGCCTATTCGATAAATTCAAAGTAACATTTTGTTTGAAGAGGTACATATTAAGCAGTGTGTTATTTTCAGGGACTGGTTTTTACGTCCCATTCTTTGAATTATGTTTTGCAAACAGGAGCTTGTTAACAAAGTGCATGGGGGAGCTAGCTTGACTCTGGTCAACGTCCAAGTGGGTTGTCCACCATTAGCGCAAGCATGGATATCATTGCGAGCTTGCAAGAATGTCTCTCGTAAACTATTACATAGGTTTGGATCTCTGAATTTAGATTATGTTTGTTATCACCGCCATTACTCAGTGACTTATGCTCTGGCATAGATGATGATACTAATAGCAATCATGTCAGGGCCTTAAGCAGTTACTAAATCTGTGGATATGGACCAATGAGAAATATTTTTTATATACTGTATTAGGTATAACAATTTGCACAAATACCAATTCAACAAGTAGAGAGGAACTTGTCAATCTGTGGATGTATTATATATCATAATTATACTGTTTCTACCATTCCAAGAAATGTTTCGGGAAATCACCTAATTTCATGTTTTCATGTTTATGTTAAAAGCAGGACAGGTGACCGGCACTTTTCTCACGGTCTTTCAATGAAACAGGATCTGTTACAAACCTCAGTTTTTGAACTTATATTTGTAGACACTTTGTTTATGTGTGTGTGTTTGTGTGTGTATGTATGTGTGTGTATGTGTGTGTGTATGTGTGTATGTGTTGTGTAGAGATAAATCAGCATCTGTGTTATGATAAAGCTGTAAAACATCACTGATACAAAATAATCAGGTAAAAGAAACAAAAAATGTGATGCCTGGTTCTTTAAAGCGTTTGTCATGTTTACAACAAACTAGAGCGTTAAAAACAATATTTCTAGTACTGTTAAATGTCCAAACTTTCAATGGAAAACAATTCTTTTGTTAAGCGGAATGTTGCCCGTCCTATTTTTTTCATGGAAGGCTTAATTGTCATGTGACAGGAAAGTAGACACTGATAGGTTGTCATAGAAACAGAACTTTGGTCAACGTGCTAGGGATCCCAGTTAATGTGATGTCCAAGTACCTCTATGCGTAACGCTAAACAGCAAATGAGAAAACTTAAAAAGGGGGGGATAAAGGATTATGAAAAAAGAAGCAAATTAAGAATACCATAGAATTTTGCAGTATGTTTTCCTTCAAATTGTATGAATTAATTTAATATGGCTCGAAGTATGACTTGTAAAAGAAAATATTTTTTTGTAATTCTAAGAGGAAAGAACAAAAGGAAATTGTGAAATATTTTCGCTTTATCTCATTTCCTGTTGCAGATACGCATAACTGGTCATTTCAACATAACCCGAAATGTTCTTTGTTCATATAACTATATGTTTTAAAAGAAAATTGTGGGTCTTTGATTTCCTTGAGAAACAAGGTACGGTATTTGATTATTTCCTAATTTAGAACTAAATTTGCTTGTGTCTGCTTGTAAAATGCATTTTCATGGATCTCTGTATTCCAAAGTCAGCAAAGAATTCTGTGTTGTATGTTGTAGTTAGATAACGGGGGAAAAGATGCAGTTCTTGCCGTTATTATTTTCCACTATATGATGCTTTTTTTTTCTATTGCATATAAGGGTTTCTGTAAAATCCATAAAAATGTAACATACAGTACTTGGTTTATATGTTATGGCTTTTCAAGGGAATGTTGCTGTCACATCCTTTAGCATATGTAAATTATTCTATACTTGCGCATTGTGTCAATCCATTTAATAGTTTGTGGAAATATTTAAAAGCTCTGCATATCACAGGGCTATTTTTATCTTATCAGTGTACCGCCCTAAGGTCCTCTCCATTATCCTCACCCTAAAAGTGGCTTCCTAAATGATCAGCAACCTAACAATCGGTGGAGTACTAATGGTGAAAGCACTTAAAAGGAAAAGAAAGTGATACTTATGGTACAATACAATACAAAAGAGAAGTTGTTTCGGTGGCTTTTGAGTACTGTACATACCTTATATTTTTATTGCTTATCATATATATCAGTTATTTGGGCTCAGTGCATAGAACAATAACATGTAGAATTTAAGAATAGTGACAGATCTTAATACCCCCAACATTTCAGGTGTCAGCATTGAGGGGGTGTTGAGGGGAATGTTGTTTAAATGTAACCTATGGGAGCACAGATCACAGGCAGTACCGCCCCCTCATTCTCCACTCTGTTGCCATTTGGAAAAAATAAAATACTGTCCATAGGGGCCATCCTTGCCCTGCACACCCACTGGGTAGAGACACCCTGTGTCACCAGGCATCTCCTGTGGGATACAAAGAGTAACAATTAAATAAACCCCCTATTTGCTCCCACCCAAGTTTGCCTCCATCCAAGTATCCTTGGCAGCAGGTTGCAATCAATAGTGTATCAATATACTGTTATGCTCTAGCCATAGGTATAGCAACAGCATGGACCACAGAACATATGCAGTTGTACTGTCACATACCTGCTAACATTCCCAACATATAAAGTTTTGTTAATTGCACGCTCTAGTTTGTTAATAGACGAAACCTTTGCATTTTTAACACATCATATGTGATGTGTTAAATTTTCTGTGGGCAGGCCGGATGGACTTGCGGATGACATTACATAAAGACAGTGTTTATGCTCCGTTGTTCTGATAGAATTTTTTTCCTGATACTTTCAAACATATTTGTTTTGATTTCATGAGTATTACATGTGGGTAAGGGATTTCCACACTTGCGCAGGCGTATTGCTGTAAGTAGAGATAATATCTGTAATTATTTTCTAGAATTTGAGATTATTTACTATGACTTTATGATCTGTGAAGACATGTTTCTAAATACCAAGGAGCTGCATTGTGTAGTATAAGACGTTTAATGTGTTTTCATGTTTTGTAGGTTTTTCACACCTAATATATAGTTGTGCTAATGTGAAATGAGAGACATCTCAGCTGTTTCTTACCTTATGTGTCTGCTGTTTATCCAAGTATTCTGCGCCACTACAAAGAGTCCACAAGGTAAGCCACATTAATTCAGTTCCAGACTGGGATTACAATTTATCTGGGTATCTACCATTGCACCAGGTATTTCTTTCATCTCCTGACTACTTGGATCACAATGTTCCATCAAACCAGTTACAAGTAGTCTGTATGGTATCTGGCTTTTCAAGGCTAGACATTTAGCCTTTTAAACACAATTGTGTGTAACCCAGTACACAAAAAAACAACATTATCTAAGAAGTGTTGTATTCAGTAAAGTTGAGGTTTATTAGTGGATTGACTACTTTAACACACCAGCTTCCCTATGATACAGAGTTTCTACCTTTAAAGGTCAATGTCATGTAATAAAGAAGTACTGGTTTCTGGATGTACCTATTTTACATTGCAGGTAATTAAGGGGTGAAGGCTATGTGAGTCCACATTTCCTAGAATTGGGGACTGGGCAGCTGTTAGACAAACAATCACAACTTCAACACTTTGCTGAGCCCTCAAACATGATGAAATGCATGCAGAGGAAGTTACGAAATCTAGCATGGGTAGAGGAGAGATTTCAGATTAAGTGCATGCATGGTTGAGTTACATCCAACATTTGCACACCACCATCTAACATCCACCAGCTCCGTGATGTGGTCATGAAGGAGTGGAAGAGGATTCTAGTGGCAACCTGTGAAGCTCTGGTGGACTCCATGCCCAAGAGGATTAAGGAAGTGCTGGAAAATGGTGGCCACACAAAATATTGACACTTTGGGCCCAATTTGGACGTTTCCACTTAGGGGTGTACTCACCTTTGTTGCCAATGTTTAGACATTAATGGCTGTGTGTTGAGTTATTTTGAGGGGACAGCAAATTTACAGGCTGTGCACTCACTAATTTACATTGTAGCATTGTAGTAATTTCTTCAGTGTTGTCACATGAAAAGATATAATAAAATATTTACAAAAATGTGAGGGGTGTACTCATTTTTGTGAGATACTGTATTATTTCCTTACCTATATTATTTTAATTTTTTAATTATTTTCCTCACGCTTCCTTGGAACCCGCCCCAGATTTTCATGGATGTCATCCATCAAAGTCAGTTTATTTATGTTACATTTTTATTGGAGTCATACAATTCACTGACATATGCCATCACCCAACAGAACAGAGACACAACAGCCTTAGAACATCATAAACAATAGATACAGATAATAAGTAACATGCCATTTCTATTATCTTTTTACCTCTATTTTCATTTTCTCTATCACTCTCCCTTACCTACATATTTCTTTCTTTTGTTTTTTTTTACCTCTTTTGCTTCTTTCTTCTGGCTGTTTCTCTCCCTTTTTTCTTCTCACTTCTCTATTTTATTTACATTCTGTCACATACCTGGCCCGGCAGCCGCCGAGAAGAAGGGGGAGACC
>VKOC01048061.1:0-19645 GCA_009364415.1 Spea multiplicata | reverse complement strand
ACTTACTAAACTCAGGTGAGTGCTGGGACACAATTGCCAGTCTATAGCTGCCTGTTTCAACTGAAAACGCTGGTTTTCTTGCAATCGTGTTTTCAGCCTACAGAATCACTGTGGGAGAGTGATCACAGGCTCAGAGTGGCTGTGCTGGTCTTCCCAGACACCTGGGCAGACAGCAGCAGCACCCCCGCAAACACGATTGGGGTATGTGGGGGCGTTTTTTGGGGGATGACGTACCTGGTACGTCCCGTTCTGACAGTGACATGCGACCAGGAAGTACCAGGTATGTCCTGGTGTGGAAGTGGTTAAAGGGATAAGACACCTGACTTTTATGCCGCTATGTAAAAATTTTTGCTCCAAAAATGTAAGACACATACTTTCGTAAGCTGCGTGAAGGATACTGTAGGAACAAAGACAAAGCAAGAATGGGTGGAACTGTACACCTTGCCTATTATTTCAAGTTGTAGTTGTAGCTTCGATTCTCCAGGCTAGGCTTAACTCCCTATTAACCCCAATAATGACACCACACACCATTGAATATGGATAAGAAAAGGACACAGCCAATTTTATTTATTAGAGTCATTGTCACACCAAAACCTGAAAAATAAACATAGGTGCGTTAACAAGGACAATGACTCGAGACACAAACATGTAAATATATACAATAAACACGGCTATGCTCCATAGGCGCCCTATCCCTCGCATGACGCCAATTGCATCTCGGAATCATCTGAATATCTGAAGGAGGGAATGAATGTGTGTGTGTGTGATAATGTGGATGTGTAAGTGGGGGCAAAGATGCCACAGGCAGGCTGTTTTGGGGGGCAGCGACCATCACATAAATCAATACCAAAGTGAAACCGTCCGTGGAAGCCCTTCGGATGAGGGTGTCAGTGTGGCAGAGCCTATCTTGGTGTGTGTACGAACACAGAAAAGAACCCCAGCACTTCAATCAGCTTACAATCCTTAGGTTAATATTAATTATGTGTATGTACCATATAATTTTCCCCGGCGTGGATAACCACCACTGAGGGGAGAAACCCCTGTCGGAAATGGGATATATTTGGGGAAAAAGGGGATTCCAGGTGCCGACACCTTTGTCTAGGGTTTAATAACTTAAATCCAGGTAGCTCGAATAATCACAAGAAAATACTTCTTTGATAGGAAAATGGAGGGTTTAATGCTGTAATAAAGCCTATGAAAGGCTAACACACAGGGTTACATTGGGAATGAAGTATGTAAAGATTATGTAACTGCAGCAAGGATGGGAAGATTGTGTCCAAAGGTACATTACTATTGGTTAACTAATATCAGAAGACAATGTTAACACTATTACACAACATACAATTTATAATCCTATAGATAAACTAATCTCAAAAGACAATACATACAATTTACAATCCTATAGATACAATCCTAGGGATACAACATCAAAAGACAATACTAACACTATACAATGTACAATACTATGACTGAACAAATTAAAAGACATTACTAACACTATCACACACTATTTACAAACAGACCGTACAGAATGTAATATACAATTTACAAAGTTGCCCTTTGATGTGGGCTTCGGGGGCTACATTTGCACTTAAATAAGTCTCCGTCTGTCCTTCCTGTGAGCATGTGAATTCAACTGGCCAAAAATTGTTTGGTTAGGTCAGATCACTTTAAGTCCTTTTACACCTATAATGACTAATTGATATTTTTCATATAATTATGTTATAATGCTCCTAAGGTGTCTGACATGGTCTGCATGCTACCTCCACAACCCCAACCTCAAATATTTCACAACACAACCTCAAACACTCCATCCCACACCATGCCTCGCATTCCCAAACCACCTCACATGCACCAAGTCCATGGGGAAGCCCAGCTGCAGCCTGTTATGCCTAACTGTGGCTCTGTCTGGCCCAGTACACAAAAGAGTGGCCAAAGATCCAAACGATGAAACGAGGCCCTGCAAGGCAAAACAGAAAAAATATAACGAGCAAAGGAAAGAAACCAAACAAACCACAATCAACTCCCCAACCGCAACGGCCTGATAACATGCGAAAACAAGCCGACTCCCACCGACCAATTCTCCGGATGACTCCACCAACCCCAAACGTGCCGCCTCCGTAGACGCCCCGATCCGGAACGAATGCGTCCCAAATTCAGCCGACACCAAGCCAAGTTACCAAGCCCCAGCCTCATCAGACGCAAAAACTGAAACCGAGATACTGGTGAAAAATCCCAATGAACCAAGAATGACACCCCACCTGCCGGCCGAACACCCCAATAACACTGCACAGGGCAAATGACATCCCCAGGCAAAGCATACAACCGTACCGGCTTGCCTCGTCCCAACACATCCGTCTTAAAAGACCTCAGATAACCACAGAATCACCCTCACACACGACATCCCGCAAAGCCAAACCACTTTGCACAGACTTAGTGGGATTAACCAATTTCGACATCCAAAAAGCACCAAAAAAAGGCCAAAGCAAAAGCACCTCAAAACAAATACCCTGCAGCACCCCAAACAATCTACAAAGTCCCGCAGAAACGCCACGTCCGGCCACCTACCTTATAGGCTTAGCCACGGCAGCATCGCGGTTCACTGGCGTTCTCCCCTTTAGACCCAGACTGACCCGAGCCTACACCTGCCTCGGCACGCTTAAAGCACTTGGACAGACTGACTACCCCCACATCCGGAGCACTCATGCTCAAACCTGCCCAAGGCACCCCACTTGCAACGGTTGACGTTAGCCAGCAGATCCCTTTCTTATGTGTGGCCAACGAAACTTCCATGGGAACCCCTGGCGCCCCCCCAAAGGAAAGGCCAAAGCCTTCTGCGCCATCAATTTCAACCACAGTGGGAGGTCCATCTGGTCCCACCGCATACCAGGGTTCGACACCTGACAGAACTGCTTGTCATAACGCCACCACGCCCAACCCCCGTACACCCTATAGGCCTCCCACATGCCATCAACATAACAAAAGAGCACTTATCAGGGGATTTCTCCCCGATAACGCTCGCCAAAATACAAAATGCCCACAGCCAATTTCCGAAAGTTTTTGGAATGTTCCTCCACTTCTCCTTACTATCCCTTTTCATCTTCTTTCGTGTCCTAAGACTCCTCCAGAGGAAGTAAAGAAAACTCCACATACTCCCCCTTCCATATATTCTTACCTCGGACCCCCCAATGGACCCGCTAACGAGACATACGCTGTCTGCCACGCTGCACCTGGCACTGCATCAGACACCGCACCAGCCAATCACCCCTTATCACCCACAACCTCGCTGACCTCAACCTCAGCAGACGCCCCTGCACCCCCTACATCTTGCCCTAGCTATGGGGTTGCCTCACCCACGAAACACTCCCCAGCACCATCTGCCACCAGAGCCCCTGGCTCCCACGTCTGCACCTAACACCTAACCCGTCGAGAAGGCCCAGATGCGCCACCCACCCGACGAGAGTGAAGGAGAACCTCAGCCTCCAACACCCCACCAGACCGCACAGACCCGGGAGAACCACCCGCTAGCCTAGCACCCCTGGCCCCCACTAAATCAGCAGAACAACAAGACACACCACAAAGCTGCCAAGGCCCAAACGCACTACCCACAGGGGAAACAGACCCACCCACCTCCCCCTACAACAGCAGCGTACCGCCCAGCACCCCTTGCTGCCCCAGGTACATACAAGGCCACCCCTGATCCACTCCTCCCAGCATGTGCAGACCACAATGCAGGCTGCATCCGGCCGTCCATCCAGCTCCTCATCCTCCCTGCCTCCAGATCCAGGGACTCTGCTACACCGACACCTGATCCAGGCCTCTGCTAGGCCCCGGAGGCCTAGCACTACTGCTCCACCTGCAGCACCGGATGCTGAATCCTCAGTCTTGGGAGCGATCTGGCTCCCTGCCCGGGGTCCGGCCGGTGTCTCCATCACCTCCAGAACATCCCTCCGTTGCCTGCCATCTGGAAGCCGTTGTCCGCCGCTTCAGCCACTCCGAATCCCAGCCGCCGGGCCTCTCCTCCTCTCCAGGGCTCAACCAACACGGCGGACAAGTCCTTCCAGACCCTCAAACCGGCTCCAGCGCAGATCCCAGCTGCTCCCTCAGCCACGCAGATCCACGCTCCAACCTCCAGCACGCTGGCGAGCAGCTACTCCATGTCCCGGTCAACCCACCAACCTGCAAAAGACAGCAGGGGTGGGGGGCAGCAAAGCCAGAAAAAAAAGCCAAAAAGCCAGAAAGAGACAGACAGCTAAAGCCCAGCAGTGCACAGACAAGCAACCAAGTAAACTGAGCCCAGGAAAACAGCCACTTATATAATCTACCCCCAACTCCACCCCCAAATTCAAATGTATTCAATTAACACCTGCAGGTTTGCCTTAAAGGGTCGTTTTATATTATGTCCACAAGGTGGCGATATAATTGTATAGCCTGTTGCAAGTACACACGCATGTACACAAAATATGTTCTGCTAAGCTACTTATCTGTTGTTTGATGCTGTAGGCTGCAGGTATTTGGCGGCACAGAGCTGCCTTTAGGATTTCTGTGCTGAGGGAAATATATATTCATATTTAAAACTGTGTGGCTCTGTAATAGATTTTGATACACTATAAATGCTCATCCCTGGGTGAGCTTTTGCTGCAGGAAGATCCTGTCTGTAAAATGTATAGTTAAATCTATGAGATTTCTCCAAAGTCTCCTCGCCTATTGAGTTATACATTATACAGGGCCAGCTCACCCATTCTTGTTGGAGGAATCCCTCGGGATTGGTCCCTTCCTAATAAACAGTGAAATGCAGTTCTCCTTCCAGCCCTCCCTTTACTAAACGGAGAGTACCTTGTTAGGTGATACACCTGCCGACTGTACAGCGCTACTGAATATGATGGTGCTATATATATCAGTAATGAATAATAATCACTTTGTCGCTCTATTCGCGAGTACAGTATTTTGTTGATACTAAGAGACTAAAGGACACTTGAAATCTTTGTTGTTTTACATTGGGGAATTAGGAATAAGGATCCCGGGTGCTGAAGGTTTCCCCGTCATCCCTTTTGGGTATCCACATGTATTACACAGTAGAGATTTATGACCATAAACCAACCTCTTAGCAAAGAAAATTGGAGCCTTAAAAACATTATAGGAATGGGGTGTGTGTGTGTGTGGCTGATATAACTTCCAGAAAGGCCAAAAAAGTTATGCCTTCCCAAATCAAAAGGTTATTTCCGGCAGGCCTTTAAATAGTGGCGGAGGGAGATACGTTCAGCATATTAAGCGTATGTAATTGTGCCACCTTCAGCTCCTTTGGTAGGTAAAAGGCTCCTTTCTTTTAAACTAAATATCTAGAAATCATTCTGCTCATTGGAAACTGGATGATCCATTAGTTCTTTTAAAAAATAATGGAAAATGTCATAGTTGGCACTTAAAATGTGCACAGGCTTCCTCAGGCAATAAAGTGAGCTTATAGCGCCGCCTTGTGGACATAATATAAAACGTCCCTTAAAATCTGGAATGGTGCAATTAACCCCAACTATATATATAGTTACATTGTCACCATTATGGTAGTGGAGACAAGGAGAATAACATCCAACTATTGAATTTGAGTCATGGCAACTCAATGAGGGCGCGTTTATCTTCCAACCTGTTGTGTGACTTTAAGGCAAACCTGCAGGTGTTAATTGAGTGACAGCTGATCCCAATCACAGTTTGGCTCCGCCCCTGTTTGAAGGTTAAAAAGCTTAGAATGTTCCGCTTCCCCGTGTAGACGATTACTTTGACTCTGCTGCGCCACAAAACGTAAGGAACACGTTTTGTAACAAACAACCACCGATAGTTTTAATTAGACATTATTTATGTGCAAACAAGTACAGTAATATATTAAACACTGGTAACGGGGCAATGTTTGTAACAAAACTTGGGCCTTCCACACTCCGTAGCATGCACTCACTCCCTCTGCTCCCACAACTCAAAATAAAATATTCGCCACGCTGGCTGGGTGAAGACTGTGAGAGTTAATGCAGTCTCCATCGTTCTGGCCGGACTGTAACTTTGGGAGGTCCTCTCCCCCATAATCATCCCTTTGTCCCCTCATTCACTAAGCTGCACCTCTCTTTTTCCTCCCTCCTTACAGTTCAGGGATATCTCAAATAAACATTGCGGTGTCGGTGTGTGTGTATGTGTGTGAGTGGCTGTGTATGTGAGTTTGAGTGGCTGTGTAAGTCAGGAATCATGGAAAGTATAAAACAGTCGATAAGACACCTGACTTTTATGCCGCTATGTAAAAATAATTGCTCTGAAAATATACTTTTGTGAGCTGCGTATATGTAAGAGCGGCTGTGTTCATATTTACACAACCACAATGTACAAGAACCCTTAGGCATGGAACCAAAAACCTTGCCCTTGGTAGTCATCCCACCGAACCACAACGCCACGACGCTGTTATGCTCTTTGTCCCCCCATTTGGCGTATAAAGCCTGTCTGTTCCTGAGTAGATGTGCGTTGGGGGCAGGCGAGTATAATATATCTGTGGGGTGGAGGAGTTTCCAACTACCTGGTGGCGTAAAGGTTAGGTGGATATCCTCCGATACGGAAGGTTACCGGTTCGTTTCCCCTGCTCACCTTATGTAAATCTATATAAGTTTTAGCGCGAGTGCATGTGAGTATAAGAGGACTACGGAAAGCTGAAATTGTTGGCCACGCGGGTGGCTCAGGTGTCTTATGCGCCGTACAAAAGGTTGCTGGTTCAATTCCCATGAGCCCTAACAGTTGTGGTGTCCGTGGTGGTGGGGTCGGCATTAGGTTAGGTGAGTGCGTGAGTCGGTGTGGTTGTGTATGAGTATGTATCTGTTTGTTCCGGCGTGTTTGTGTATGTCAGGACTCATGGGAAATGAATCACGAGATAAGGCACCTGTTTTTATGCCGTTATCTAAAGATATTTTGTGCTGGAAAAAAAAAAATTTGTTGCGCAGAGTTATTTATATATTTACACGGCTGTTTATTTCAAACACAACCATGAAGAATCGAACCACCAACCTTCAGCATCATAGGCAGCCCACTAATCCGTCGCGCCACAAGGTGATTACAAGCAAATGCTTTCCCCGTGGATATATATTGCCTGCCTGTGCCTGACTCACGGAGGCGGTATATAAATGTGAAACAGAAAGGATTGTTCGATTACCGTGTGGTGTAATGGTAACGTATCGACCTTCCATCCAAAGAGCTGCCGGTTCTAATTCAAGCGCATTGCAAAGCTTTATTAGTAAGAGATACGTCCTTCTTTTATTTATTTTACAAAAAAACTTGCATTTAATAAATGGATTGCAAAAAGCCAGGTGACTGTGATTAGGAAGTAAAGTTCATATTATGGAAATATAATGGATGGTAGGGATTGCTTACAGTCAGGATGTGTATTTTTTTTACACTGTGATGTGAGGGATGTTGATGTTGAGGGAGATAATCGCTTTACTGCATTGTCTGCTGACCTTTAAGTCATCAGTAATTATTACTCTAAGTCCCTCTCGTCTGCTGTCACTGGCAGAACAGCATTCCCAATGCTAGATTTTGCCTCACTATTTCTACATCCCAAGTGCATTACTTTACATTTATCAAAATGAAACTACTGCTGCCACAATCATGACCATTTACTTAAGTCATTTGCCATTGCAGTCATATTAAATATGGGCCCCAATACTGACTCCTGAGTAACCCCACAAGTAACAAAGTCTTGAAATCAAGCAAACCTTGTATTGAAATAATAGGCAAGGTGTGCAGTTCCATCCATTCTTACTAGTCGTACAACTAGACTTTTTGCTGTTTTGCCATAAAACAAGCTATATATACATATATTTTGCTATATTTTGTACTATTTACCTCTCCATGGACATAAGATGTCTGCCTGCTCCTGACTCACACCTATACCTCATTTCCTGAATCAAAAGTCTATTTAACCCGGGCGTTTTCCCAGCCTTCTAGCCAGAACTTTGGGTTTCTTGGCGCTGCGTGTTGGTCCCGTGGAGCTGATTCTCTGGTCTGGAGCTTTGAGCGGCAAAGGTTGGTGAATTCTGTGATTTTGAAATGAATACAGCCCTCTAGAAGTTTCTTTACGTCACAGAGTGTCTCATATAGTCAGGGTATGCATAGTTTTTTTGTAGAAGTTTATTTGCCTGTTTGTTAATACTGCGAAAGTAATTTCTTTGTTTTATACACGTTTTTCAGTAGTTTGGTTGCACTTAAATGGTTAATTTCATACTTAGATGTTTTTTCATAGTATACAGGAGCTCTCATGGGCCATAATCCTGTTTAGAAGCTGTTTTCTATATATATTTTTTATTTGGCTAATGTGTTTGTCAAATATACTTTGGAAATGCAGGGTTTGCCCCCCCCCATTAACCCTAAGAGGGCCCTCCTAACCTGTTTATGTCAAATTATGTTACATACTACTTATACCCTGTCTAGCCATTGTACAGCGCTACTAAATATGATGGCACTATATAAAACAATTAATATTGGGGCTGGAACTCACCATGTGCAGCAAAAATGGCCTCATGAAGTTTAGGGCTGTTCTCAAATTGTTTCCATGTTTTGTTTTAATCCCCGGTCCGGCCCCTAACAATGCTTTACTACAAATTGAGGACAAAGAGCCAAATAATCATTTTACTGAGTTTATTTTAATCTTTAAAGGGTGAAAACAGAAGAGGGAGCTGGTCCATTGGCACAGGTGAATGCATGCAGGGGGTAAGGCATGTGAACCAGGGGGGGGGTCACGTCGGTGCCATAAAGCAGGGCTCTGCCGAAATGCGGTGGGCTGAGTGAGCCCCGTAATGTTAAAATGAAAACTCCTGTATCCTTATTGGGCCCTCGTAAGGAAATGGAATCCCAGTCCCGGGTGGAGCTCGTTAAATGGAGCTCGTTAGAGCTTTGATAGGGGTGTGGTGATTGGACGTTAATTGGAGTCAGGCGGGGGTATAAAGGGTAACTAGAGAACTAATGCAAGCTTCTTGTCCCGGCTCTAGGTTTGCAGACCTGTTTGCTGCTGTTCTGGACATCTTCAGACTCGGCGGACTCGGTCCCAAGGTGAGTGAGGGGATATCACTGGTTAGACTGTAAGCTCTTTGGTCCGGTTTCTCGCCTTTATTTCTGCAGCTTCTCCAGATCAAACCATTGTTGCTTTGGGTACACAATCCTCGATATTATCACCGCAAGTCTCTGCCAAAAGCATAGGATGTCTTTCCCAATCATCGCTCTGTCTTTCACTGCAGATCGTCGTCGTCCGTGTGAGAGTGGAGTTTAGAGAGGTTCACAAACTCTGGCCCCCACCGTCTCATCTCCTCCTCGTACTCCACGTCCCGGGGGGCCGTCTCCTTCCACGTGATAGACCTTTAAGCTGTCGCATGAAAGCACTTGCTGGATGTAGGCAGCTTCTTGAAACGCGTCGTAGAAGGTATCCTGGGGGGGGGCACCTGTGGAGTTAAACAGGGAGAGAAGGGGTTAAATCTACTATAACTAAAACATGTAAAGTTTCAAAATGTTTCTTCCTCTTTCATACAGGACAACAATTGTCATTATCCCTCAACACATGGGAGTGGTGGTTTAATAATCGAGTGGAGTGAATGCGGTGTATGGAGTGCAGCTTAACTGGGAATGCTTAGAAATCACAAGGTAAGACCCCCAAAGCTCTAATGTCTTCTGAAGTCTTGTGACCCCCAGCACGTGTTGGGTGATACCTGCATTCATGGCTCATCCATAGATCAACACAGGCAAAGCCGCGGCTGCAGGGGCTGCTGCTACAGACGTCGGAGACGCAGCCTTCGGTGACTCCTTCCTGGCTTATAACGGACACCGGCGAGATGAAAACAGAAGAGGGATCTGGGGCATTGGCACAGGTGAATGCATGCATGCAGGGAGTAAGGCATGAACGGTGGGCGGGGGTCACGTCAATGCCGTACAGCAGGGCTCTGCCGAATTGCGGTGGGCTGCGTGAGCCCCGTAAAGTTAAAATGAAAACTCCTGTATCCTTATTGGGCCTCGTAAGGAAATGGGAATCCCAGTCCCGGTGGAGCTCGTTAAATGGAGCTCGTTAAGAGCTTTGATAGGGGTGTGGTGATTGGACGTTAATTGGAGTCAGGCGGGGGTATAAAGGGTAACTAGAGAACTAATGCAAGCTTCTTGTCCTAGCTCTAGGTTTGCAGACCTGTTTGCTGCTGTTCTGGACTCTGCGGACTCGGCCCCAAGGTGAGTGAGGGGATACCACTGTTTTTTGTTTTTTTTTACCTTGATAACCCGATTGGTTGATGCTTCCCAGAATCGCGCCTCTCGGATAGACTTTAATTTCTTTGTAGGTCCTGTGAGCTGCTGTCATCTCTCTGTTCTCCCCTCCTCCATTAAAGCCAAGCGTGAATTCATTCTGCATCCTTTCCAAGCCAACGTCATTCCACTCTCCAGCGATTCGCTCTGGTCCTTTGAAGACAAACTCAGGATGATGCTGTCGGCGTTGCGTGTTCTTAACGTTGAGTGAAAATGTGTCCGCTGGAGAGAATGAGGGAGCAGGTACCGGATGTGGCCTCCAGGATGGAAGTGTTTGTGGACATCTGCAAAAGGATGAGTATATAATGCGGATTACGCTATTCACTATGATACAGAAATGATCTTCCAGCAGAGCACCAGGCTGTGGCAGAGCGTTCAGATGATGCGATTTATGAAAAGTCTTTCTGGCGGCGCTTTGGCCACAAACATTCGAATGGAGTCCTTGATGATCGCACCTCCATTTTCAAATCTACACTATACTCTGGGCATTCACAAAGATGTTCAGGTGAGAGTCTCTCTCTAATATAACATAAATATTCGCATGAAAAATAGTACTTCTAAATAAGGGGTGTCCAAACTGCGGCCCTCCAGCTGCTGCAGGACTACATCCTTGTTCTAAAGGGCTTAATATAAAACACATTTGTATATTGGGATACAGTGTGATATCAGCGGGGTGGTGGAACCATTCATTCATGTTTGGGTCTCCTTTTAATGTCCTTGTAGAGTTATTGCCCCTGAGCATATTGGTGTAAGCCAAGTCTGTACCTTTTCCGCAGTCCTGGTGAGCGGGTGGGCCATCACAGCTGGGGGTCCAGGGGTCACTGATGCAAGGAGAGTCGCAGGGTGCGGGCAATGAGAGAGCTGTACCCTTCCTCGCACAGCCTGGGGAGCTATTAACGGCCTCCAGCGGGACTGCTAGATCATACACCTGTGTTAAAGGAAACACACACCCCATAAAGAAAATTATTAGATATCATTCTGCAGGATCAGCACAAAGTAGCTCATAACTCAGCGGAAAGCTTTGATACAGACCCTGCTACCGGTTACGTTCATCGCATTTGCCGAGATGCTTGTTGAATTCAAGTTGTCAAATTCTACCGCGTCCCACCAGAAGGAGCCCCCTGTCTGCTACTGAATATTGGTAATAATACATGTTACTAATCAAAGAACTTTCTAATTTATTCGTGTCTTATAGGAATCATTACCAACCTCTGTCCTACGTGATACCGGCCAGGACTATCCTGCTAACCCACTTGGTTATACCGCGTCCCTCTGCTCAGAGACACCGAAGGACCGAAGCTGATCCAGATTACCGGACGCATCCGCAGCTCCCACGTCCACTACAGAGCGGCCGTCTGCAGTAAGAGGTAAGCAATGCTCTGCGTGATAGAAAGTCTATTACCTGCTAATTAAGGACGACGTTGCGGAGACGGCCTTTAAAGGGTTTGTGCGGAAGGAGATTGTGGGAACGAGGAGATGACTGCTTAATGAGCTGCAGAACGGCATCCGGATCCCAAAACCTGCAGAGAATGGCATGCGTATCAGACACGGGTCACAATATCACGTGGTGTGGGCTTTACTACTGCAGATATTAAACATGCATAAAAGTTATGTCATGACTCTTCCTTTCTCTTCATCCATGCAGATTGCAATCCTGGTGGAGCAGCCGCTAGGCATTAAGCTCAGTTTATCATCTGTGACTGCAGTAAAGTCAGCCCTGATCTCCAGCCCAAGCCGTCCGTGTGCTCCGTACCTTCTGTCCTGCATGATGACTCCGTGGACTTCACAACTCGTTCGATCCTCTGTAAGTAGCTTTCCTCCGATCCCCTCTGTCTCATTTATCAAAGCCATGCGGCAGCGATCCAGTCGGGCTGATTCCCTGCACCGAAGTAAATGAAGTCAGTAATTCATCTTCCCTGACTGCCCGACGTTGACATTCCCTTTTAAGTAAATTTGACTGCGTGCGACTCGTTGTGTATTATTTGGTGTGGCTTGTCTTGGTTATATGTTCCATGTAGAGTTAGCAGAGGGTTGGTTAGTTTTGTATAATGCAGCTCTGTGACTACTGTTAAAGATTCACCTTCATTCTACTTCTGTGAGTAAAGGAGAATATTTAAGCGTTCCTGTGGCTGCATTAATTACACGTCTGGCTCATGATGTGATTAACTTACTTTCTCTTTCATGTGCAGGTCTATCCGATGCCGTTCTCCGTCTGTAACGTTCTCCTGCTCTAGAAAGCCAAGCCTCAGTGGTGTTGGGTCGGGTCTTGTCTGAAGATGAGAAGGAGCCGGCCGCTCGTAATCTCTTTGGGAATGGAAACAAAAACCACATCAACAGCAGTGCAGCTGGACCCGGATCAGATTGTAACAATGTAATTCAATTGTGATAAGTGTCAATATAGATTTTCTATTTTTACTTGATGTTACTCATGACTTCATAATTGTATTTTTAATTCCATGCCTTGTGATTTGTAACTCATTGCATTGTACTTGTGATTTGTTACTCTTTGCCTTGTGATTTACTTGTGATTTGTTACTCTTTGCCTTGTGATTTATTTGTGATTTGTTACTCTTTGCCTTGTGCTTTGTTACACTCTGTAATGTATTGTGTAGACATTCAATAAAATTGGTTTAGTTCTTGATTTCTTCTCAGTTTGAATTAATTAAAACACCAAAAGAAACATACAAGATTATCTTCTTTTTAAAGAAGCTCAAAAGGAAACAAGGGGTATATAATAACTACATAACTATATATAATATAAGGGAGTGAAGATGGTCTACCCCTGCTCTCTAGTTGATGATGCTGCTGCTCTTCCCTACGTTCTTTCCTGATACTCACCAACTGCGATGAAGTTCTTCCTGTCTCTTGATGCTCCGCTGTGTAGTAATTATACATCTGGACTGTCGCTTACGAACTCCAGCGATAGATGGCTGTCCGAGCAGTGGCCGATACCGTGAAATGTTCTGAGTCTGCTGACTGCGTGGCCCAAGGAACGAAGTCAAACAGCGGCACCCAGAAAGACAAATTGAAATATTTTAGTTGCATAAGAAAACTGTCTGAAGTTGGTGATGTCAGGGATAAGTCACACGGGAACATGGTCCAGAGAATCTGCCTACCTGTAACCGGTGCAAGTCCCACAGGGCAGAGACAAACAGTTCTGGTAAAATTGTTTCCGTACCGGACATCTGCTGGACTCGTTTCTGACTTGGGGAATTGAGACTAAGGATGCGTTACCTCCATCCACGAGAGGCGGGGATCTGCTGACTGCGCTATGGATTCTGCTCCCGCCATCCTGTGAACAGAAATCAATGGATACTTGAGAATTCCTTTCCTTCAGAACCAATCGGATCTGTCATTGTGAAGAATACAAAAAAAAACTCGGTTAAAACAGCACCAAAAACATATCTACAAACCATCCCAGTTCTGTAGCCATTAGGTGCCCTGGATCAGCTCCCTCCCACAATAAACGCAGATAAAGATGATTAAAACGCATCGCTCTTATATGTTTACTTTTATTACAAAATAATAAACCCCCAGCTGCACCCTCAGAGATTCAAAATCAAGGGAATTATTTCCACAAAACTCAGACAAACAGGATACATCTAGATATCATGAGACTGATAAATATTCAGCGTTTTGTAACCTCAATAAGTTTAAGAGACAGCCAACGTTATTCTTACTCAGTAATAACACCATAAACGTGATCTCCATACCTTCTCTCTCGGGTTTGTGGCAAGAGGCAGCTCCGCCTACTGAAAATGTCACGTCGGTCGCGTTATCCTCTGCGTTCACCGAAGATGTGGATATGGATGGGGTGGGCAGCTGACATTTCTGCCGGGACGGCCTGGAGCTGGTCACCTCTGTTGACTCCAAACTCATCCTCCTTTGTGAATTCCTCTGCTGTAATGCCTAAAATGCAGGTTAAAAAGTTGTGACGGAGAAGCAGAGATAGTAACGTATTTACCCAGATAGGAGCGGGGAAGGGAATTGGGGTTACACAATGAGTAGGACAGGGGTCACTTAATGCCAAGAGCGTTCCTGTCCCAAGGCCCACCATTTCCTTCTATCACTATGCAGGCATACTACATCATTTTAATGTCTTTATGGTGCGATGTACAGGAGTCCAGGGAATTATATACATATATATCTAGCTCTGGTGACCTATACATCACTTCTTTATCTAGTGCAAACTCTATGATGGTATAACCAGGCAGTCTTCCCATCAAATGTCCCAGTGGAGTCCTACAAGAATCTACCCGAGAGCCCTCTGCACGACTTATTACTTACTTGTGAGTCTCAGAGACACCGAGCTGCAGAAGGCGTCACTTCCAATCTCTTGTACATACATTTTGATAGTAGAGAAGGTATCTGGTCACACACCGTCAGAAACCGTAATATTGAGGTCATACGTTCCCTGTGGAGGTCTCTCGGTCATTAGGATTGTCCCGTTGTTTTGCTTCAACCAAAAATACCTGCAGAAAACAAACTGTCAATGCAATGTTATCTTCCTCAGACACGTATTCTCTCTCCCTCATACCGTTTTTGATGCCTTTGGAGTTGTACATGATTTTGGAGTCATCTGGAAGGCAAGAGATTATATCACCGCAGCAGGGACTCCAATCAAGAACGGGAAAGCAGTTGAAGCTTTGATGACTGCGGCCCTACTCCCGAAACAAGTTGCAGTGATCAAAGTCAAAGCACACTCACGGGCTGACACTATGGAAGCAAAAGGAAATGCCTTAGCAGTGCAGCCAAGCAAGCAGCTCTCGATAAAGACTCAGTGGTCCCTTTAATGACGGTGACCAAGAAAGCACCAATGGAATTAGACTGGGATATTTTAATTCAATTACAACAACAAGCTTCAACCAAGGAACAAAATCAATGGATACAAGAAGGAGCATCCGAGGATGAGCGGGGAGCCTGGGCCAGAGGCCAATATCTTTGTTTACCCCGGACTTTATATCCTTTAGTCGCATCACTAGCTCATGGACCGACGCATCAGTCTAAAACCATTATGAAGGAGATTATCGACAAAATCTGGATCGCACCAGGAATCACCCCAATGCTAGCACGAACCACCGAATCATGTTTAATCTGTGCTCAGTGCAATACCGGAAGGACAGAACCTACACCATCCAAATGTTTACCGAATGCTCAATACCCTTTCCAACGGATTCAAATTGACCATATTCAAATGCCGATGTGTCAGACATTTCAGTATGTACTGGTAGTGGTAGATGTGTTTTCCGGATGGCCAGAAGCCTATCCAGTACGAAACCAAACCGCACCCACTACCGCAAAGAAGCTTATTCAGGAACTCATTTGCCGGTTCGGTGTCCCAGAAGTCATAGAAAGCGATCAGGGACCTGCATTTACGGCAAACGTCACTCAAGAAGTGTGGAAAATTATAGGTTCACATCTTGCTTTCCATACTCCCTACAGACCGCAGAGTAGCGGGAAAGTGGAAAGATTAAATGGCATAATCAAATCAAAGATGTTGAAAATGACGCAAGAGACTAGTCTAAATTGCCTACCCATCGTACTTTTTGCTATCAGACATACGCCAAAGGCGTCACACAAACTGACCCCACACGAAATACTTTTTGGAAGTAGCCCTAGGTTAGGACAATACTTCCCAACAACAGTTGCAAATGAATTATGAAACAATGGCAAAATATGTTATTGCTTTGACTACTCAATTATCTTATATATATATCCAAGTTTTCTCTTCTATTCCAGATCCCAATATCCTCAAAGGTACTCACTCTCTATTGCCTGGAGAGTGGGTGGTCGTGAAGAAACACGTCCGGTCTACTTTGGAACCGAGATTCGAGGGCCCTTTTCAAGTGCTACTAACGACTCCTACCTCAATAAAAGTTGAAGGGAAACCCACCTGGATACACGCATCGCATTGCAAGAGAGTCAAAGGATACGATCCTCCAATCAATGACTCCTAGAATGCATATCCTTTGCAAAAGAGTGGGCATCCCACTATTATTATCATTCATTTTCCAACATACATGGGGAAAACCAGCCCAAGCTATCAGTCACCAGGGGGGTCGGGTAGCCATTACAAGAGATGCAAAACAAGCAGGTCCTCCCATTTTTTGGTACAACTCCAGTAGCGCAACAGCTGCCCCGACCCTATCCGATGCCGACAGCAGTATGGTACTTAAAAAGGGAAAAAGGTTACCTAGACCGAAACCAATAACTAAACCCCAAAGAAGAACTAAGCCCAAACACACACAGTCCCCCTTGGTGGGTTTTGACCCACCTGTTCTCCATGCTGAGGAAATGGGAGCTAGGCCTAAGCACCAACCTATTTTCACTGATGAAGAAATAGGCAGAAAGGCAGAAAACCGTTAGAAGCAAATATTAGATACTTTCCTGCAACTAGATATAGCCAGAATGGCGCTTGCGGTTAGTAAAATATAGATAACTGAATACACTGCTACTTGCATCTCTCACGTATCTGCGTGAGGTGCAACCCTTTATTGGTCGAGGCCAGCTTATATTCATTAAAGCAATAAGCGTTTCTTGCCGATATATAGTGGTTCCATAACAATACACCAGACACGTTTTCTCTCTCCCTCATACACCAGACACGTGTTCTCTCATACACCAGACACGTGTTCTCTCTTCCTCATACACCAGACACGTTTTCTCTCGCCCTCATACACCAGACACGTCTTTTCTCTCACTCATATATCAGACATGTCTTCTTACTCTCTCATACAACTGACACGTCTGATTACTCCCTCATACATCATACACGTCTTCTCTCTCCTTTCCCTCATACACCACACACGTCTTCTCTCTCCCTCATACACCCAGAGCCGGCCTTAGGGGTGTGCGACCGCACAGAGCGCCATAGCAACAGGGACGCCTGCCCGGGACTTAAATTAAAGCATCGTTTTTTTGTCTTGTTTTTTTTTTGTTTTACTTTATTTAACATCCTCCATGGAGGATGTTAAATAAAGTTAAAACAAACAAATAAAAACAACAATTCAATGTAAGTCCGGGGCAGGGGCACCGAGCGGTCGCTCGTGACGTTTTCAGCGACCGCTCGGCGCCCCTAACTCTCCGTGACTCCGTCGCGGTGCCGGCGTTTCATGCTGACCGGCGGAGTTATTCCAGCGCTCAGCTGTGAAGCGTGCACCGCGGCAAATTGGGAAACCGGACGCCTCCCCCTTCCATCTGCAGGACTCCGGCAACAAGGTAAGTAAGGATAGGGAGAAGGGGCAGAGGAGGGGGCAGTGAGAAGAGGCATGGGAGGGTAGAGAGAAGAGGCAGAGGGGGACAGTGAGAAGGGCATGGAGGGCGCCAGAGGAGTAGTCCGCACAGGGCGCCAGAATACTTAAGGCCGGCTCTGCATACGCAATACACTTCAGCTCTCTCCCTCATATATCAGACATGCATTCTTCCTCTCATACAACAGACACTTCTGCTCACTCCCTCATATACCAGACATGTCTGTTTGTTCCCTCATACACCAGACACATCTTCCCTCATACACCAGACACATCTTCCCTCATACACCGGACATGTCTTCTCACTCCCTCATACACCAGAGTCATCGTCTTCTCACTCCCTCATAACCCAGACATGTCGCCTTACTCACTCATACACGTCATCTCGCTCCCTCATACACCAGACACGTCTTCTTGCTCCCTCAGACACCTGACACGTATGGTTGTTCACTTACATAACAGACAAGTTATCAAGCTCCAACATACACCAGACACGTCTCCTCACTCCCTCATACACCAGACATGTCTTCTCTCTTCCTCATACACCAGATACATCTTCTCTCTCCCTCATATACCAGACACGTCATCTCACTCCCTCATACACCAGACATTTCTTCTCTCTCCCTCATCCACCAGAAACATCTGCTTGCTATCTCATACGCCAGATGTTTTCTCCCTTTCTTATACAAACAGACATGTCATCTTGGTACCTCATATACAGACACTTCAGCCCGCTCCCTCATACATCACACAGTTCAGCCTGCTCCCTCATACATCAGACACTTCAGCCCGCTCCCTCATACATCAGACATGTCTTCTTACTCCCTCATACATCAGACATGTCTTCTTACTCCCTCATACATCAGACATGTCTTCTCGCTCCCTCATACAGCAGACACTTCAGATCACTCAATCATACACATCTTCTCTCTCCCTCATACACCAGATACGTCTTCTCTCTCCCTCGTACACCAGACAGGGCTTCTCAGTCCCTCAAACACCAGACACCTCTTCTGTCTCCCTCATTAACCAGCCACGTCTTCCCTCTCCCTCAATAACCAGCCCAGTCTTCTCTCTCCATTACAAACGAGAAACGTCTCATACACATCTTCTCTCTCCCTCATTAACCAGACATGCCTTCTCCTTATCTTATAATACAGACATAATAGCCTGCTCCCTCATACACCATACACGTCTTCTCTCTCCCTCACACAGCAGACATGTGTTCTCCCTCTCTTATACAATAGGCACGCCATCTCGCTCCCTCATACACCACACACGTTTCATCTCTCCATCATACACCAGACACATCTTTTCTCTCCCTTATACACCAGACATGTATTCTCCCTCTTTCATACACCAGACATGTCTTCTCTCTCCTTTATAGACCAGACACTTCAGATCACTCAATCATACACGTCTTCTCTCTCCCTCATACACCAGTCATGTCTTCTCTCCCCCTCAGACACCAGACACGTCTTCTCTCTCTCTTATACACCAGACATGGCTTCTCAGTTCCTCATACACCAGACACTTCAGTTCACTTCCTCAAACATCAGACATGTCTTTTCGCTCCCTCTTACACCAGACACTTTATATTACTCCCTCAAACATCCTCATACACATCTTCTTGCTCTCTTATACACCAGACATGTCTTCTCACTCCCTCATCCAGCAGACATGTCTACCCCCTCTCTCATACAACAGACACATCTGATTACTCCCTCATACATCAGACACGTCTTCTCTCTCCCTCATACACCAGACATGTCTTCTCTCTCCCTCATACACCCAGGGCCAGCCTTAGGGGTGTGCGACCGCACAGAGCGCCATAGCAACAGGGGCGCCTGTCCGGAACTTCAAGTAAAGCATCGTTTTTTTGTCTTTTTTTTAACATTATCCATGTTAAATAAAGTTTTTTTAAAAACTTTATTTAACATGGAGGATGTTCAATAAAGTTAAAACAAACAAATAAAAACGATGTTTCAATTTAAGTCCCGGGCAGGGGCACCGAGCGGTCGCTCGTGACGTTTTCAGCGACCGCTCTGCGCCCCTCACGGAGAGTGAGGGGGGTCAGTGATAAGGGGCAGAGGGGC
>VKOC01048060.1:0-37874 GCA_009364415.1 Spea multiplicata | reverse complement strand
TACTGTTCCATACAGTGGCAGAGCTGGGAGGCAGAGGCCTTGCACCCCCACCGCAGGACTCCTGAAAGGTAAGTGAACTTCAAAGAGTGAGAGGGTAGATAGTTAGGAGGGGTAGATAGGGAGAAGGGAGTGAGACAGGGGAAAGGGGGTAGATAGGGAGAAGAGAGTGAGAAGGGATAGATAGGGCAATCATAATCCCATCATGCCAAGTAGTCTGCGAGTACATCCTGGAATCTGGGTATGCCTGGGCATGATAGGAATGTGATCGCTGTGAATTATAATATTGTTATTTAATAGTTTTGTCCTATTTTGGTGTGTTACTTACTTTAAATAAAAGTGTTAGATTTTTTTATGGTGTGGGGGGTCATATTCGGTTTCGGCCAGGTAAATGCTGCACTTTCGGTTTCAGTCCAGAATTCGTTTCGGTGCATCCCTACTACTAAGCCAGACAATGAAGTGGTAGGCCTACACCACATCAATGTTTGGCGTAGTATATAGTGATTGGTGTTTTGTTACAAGTTTTTATTCCTTTCTTTTTTTGGGATGGGCGGGCGCCAGAGGAGTAGTCCGCACAGGGCGCCAGAACACCTAAGGCCGGCTCTGTGTGTGTGCCTGCATGGGTATGTGTATGTCTGCCTGTGTATGTTAGTATGGGTATCTGAGTATGTTAGTATGAAAGTGTGTGTATATGTTCATGTGTAAACATGTCTCTTTCTATATGTTAGTTTGTGTGTCTGGGTATGTTTGTGGGTGTCTGTGGGGGTATTTTTTTGTGTGAACATATGTCTTTGACTGTTAGTATGTGTATGTTAGTGTCTTTGTTTAAGTATGTTAGTATGTTTGTGTGGTTGTTAGTTTGAGTATCTGGGTGTGTGTGTTAGTGCTGAGTGTCTAGTTTTGTTGATGTGATGTCTGGGTGTGTTTTAGTGTGTGAGTCCCCCGTCTGAGGTCAGGCTCTAAATCTGCTCAATGGCTTCAGGAGGCCTGGGCAATGCAGCTCATATCAGGGATAAGTGGATCATGAAACAAGACAGAAGAAGGAAAGAACATGAAAATGCAGGACAATAAGAGAAGCTGCAAAAATAGAGACAGTTACACATAAGTGGTCTATTGAGAAGGTAGGGAGACCTTGACAGAGCATGAGGGTGAGTGACAACAAATTTTATTTCCAAAATTTAAAAAGCCCTCATCTGAACTGAAATAAACTTCTTTCTCAAAAAACAAATAGACCAAAGACGAAATTAAAATGTTTTAGGTCGATGTGTACAAGTCTGATATTCACTACAACAGGCGTTTTCTGGTGAATTAAATATATAGTTAAATTACTGAATTTTTGAAAGTTAGGGTTGGTAACATCTGAGCTCACAGCTCCCTCAATTATTTTAACTAGTAGCTTGAAAATTTTCTGTGGTCTTGTAAATTGTGATAGCATCAGTATATTTTAGTGCCAGTGTGTACATGTGTGTTATATTCCTTATAAATCACAAGGATTATGCTAGTGCATGCAATGTGCATTGCGGATAAATGTTTGTTTTTTAAACTGTGTTGACTGTCTACAATAAATTTATTAAATCATAATTACACTGAACTTATTATAGTAACATCAGTTTTGTTTTGCTAGGGTGACACCCAACACTTTTGATAATCCAGTGTTTGAAAGCCCATAAGGTTAGTATTTCTTTGTTGTTCATGATTATTTACCTGTATTAGTGATATTATTTTAAAAGTGCAGGCTTCCCTAGCACTTTACAACATAGTGGAGTTGCAAACATGTCATTTAATGAGCTTGTAAAATTAAGACAAAAACACCAATGTTTCATATTGGTACCTTTCAGTTAAAATAGTTCAAATTCTGGCACATTCACTAAAGGTCAACCGAATGCAAAATGACAAAATCAGTTTTGAGTAGCAAACTGTCCAACTCACATGTTTACTACTTCAAACTCACATTTAGACCTCACTATACTCAACCAGTGGGATGGTGGTATAATATCACAAAACCCTATTACTGTTCTGAGTGGAATGTGAGGTTTAAAAATATATTTAAAATCCTTATAAGGAATAATAGTCGTAAAACATATGCCCCTTTTATTCCCTAAATGTGGTATCAAATAAATGAAATAACTAAATATATTAAAAATGCATTTACAAAAATGATCTGCCTTTAAGCAGTACATATAGGCGGGACTAAGTCCATTTAATGCACTCTTAGGTACCCATCCCTTTGATACATGAAGTGCAGGGCTTTCTGGCCAAATTGTTCCCTCTGGACATTTTCAGTTTTTGCATCCTTTTATTTACCTGTGATTCCTGATGTCTGACCTTTGGAAATCTTTCAGGTAGAAGTCCAGCTTTTTTATTGGTAGCTGACTTTAAGTGAATTTTGCTTCGTGGGACAAGATATGAAGTACATATTATTTTATCTTATAAATCTCCCAAAATGCATAAGGTTTGTGCAAATATTTTTAAAAAAACATTCCCTGAGAATATTAAGATTTAAGTATATTTTTGTAAACATGTGCTAATATTTGGAAATACCTTAAAATCATCATTTATGAATTGTTTTTATAAAAATGGTTATGGATTCCATGGTAAAAATAAAAGTATCAACATAAATAAAAATAGATATTTTGTAAAAGCTTTCCTCCAGGGCACTAACACGAGTACAAGTGTATAGCATTGGGTTATATTATGTACAGGGGCGTACCTAGAGTATTTGGCACCTGGGGCGGATCTTGTATGTGGCACCCCCCACACACACACTTTAAAACTGCATAATATACTGGCGCAGACATTGACGGTGGTACAGCATAACTGTTATCATTTTATATTGAGGAAGACATTGACGGGGTTACACCATAACACCTATCACTATATACTGAGACACACGTTGACGGTGGTACAGCATTACACCTATACACTATACATTGAGCCAGACATTGATAATACTGCAGAATAACCCATATCACTATATACCAAGCCAAACATTGATGTGGTGTAGGCCTACCACTTCAGTGTCTGGCTTAGTATACAGTAGTATGCCCCAAATCACTTTTAGCATCACTTGGCCAAAACCAAAAATCACCCCCCAACTTAAAAAAAAAACCCACACTTTTATTAACAAACCAAAATTGGACCAAAAAAATTAACAATCATGATATATATATATATATATATATTAATATTGTTATATAACAGCAATCACAATCCTATCATGCCCAGGTTCCAGCATGTACTGGTTGCCTAGGCGTGTAATTGCTGTTAACAATCATATACCGTATTGGCTTGAATATAGGCCACTCCCGATCATAGGTCGCACCCTTATAGTTTGGTGCTATTTACCCCTTAAGGACAATAGGGGTTTTTACTCGTAGTATATTGTGGGACAATGACTCTTTTAACATTTTTCAGTGTTGCTGTTTAGCTGTGATTTTCTTCTTTCTCATTTCGTGCTCCCACACATATTATATATATTGTCATTTTCAGGACAAACAGGGCTTTCTTTAGATACCATTATTTTTATCATATCATCTAATATGCTATAAAAAATTATAAAATATGGGTATTTTTTGTTAAAAAATTTTTTTCTCACTTTTTAAGCAAAAAACTTTTACTCATCTGCAATGCCAGTACATGCTGGAACCTGGGCATGGTAGAAATGAGATTACAGCCTCCCTATGCCATGCTACGCCCCCCCTATACACTTACACATCCATGCTATCTTATACACACAAACTTTTACTCTCACTGAATGTTTTCCTACCTTTCCTCTATTACTGTCTCTTTCTCCGCTACAGCTCCTTTCCCTCCTCCTCTCCTTTCTTCCTCTTGGCTCTTCTTCTTCTGTGTCCTTCCGGTGCAGTGAGCGTGGAAGGCGGTGAGCGCGGCTTCAGTGTTGTGCATTGCGATATGACAACAAATCCCGACGCACAGCATAAGTTGCCGCAAGGTGCATCGCAAGGGAGCAGGATCGGATGTCTGCATTAACAGACCTCCCGCTCCCTTGATTGACTTTAAGCCGGTTAGAGGGAGATCCTTGATATCCCCAACCGAGCCTGCTCCTCTAGTGGCGGACATTACTGTGCATCTCTGGAGAAGTGCCGGCGTGATGAGCGGCACCTGGGGAAGACAGCCCCCGTTAGTTACTCTACTGCCTTGCACCGACCAGCCCACCAGGAAATCTCCCGGTGGGCCAGTCCGGCCCTGGATGGGTGGTTCCAAATTCGGCGGGGGGGGCAAGGAATAACCTAGGGGGGCAATTGTAAATGTATATAGCAAGAGGGAAAGTAGACACCCCTGACGTGTCCCATTGGTTATAGCAAAATTGGAGGAAAGAAAGCCAGACATATGTACAGAAGCCAAAGGGGCAGTGTTGAGAGCCATAATGGCTTCTGTCATTGTTTGTGGTCATTTATACTTTGGAACCATAGGTAGGAAAAGCCAGTGTAACCTGTCAAAGGCATGTTCCACATCGAAAGAGATCAATATGCCTGGTGTTTTATATTTTGAGGATCCCCATGAAATATTAATAAACTTGCGTGTATTGTCTCCTGTTTGGCAACCACTGACAAAGCCCACTTGGTCTTGGTGTAACAAGGAGGGGAGAAAGCAACTAATTTGATTAGCTAAAATTTTAGCAAATATTGTGAGATCATTATTAAGTAACAATATGGGCCTGAAATTACTGCAGGTGTGTAGAGCTTTCCCCAATTTAGGTATAGTCACTATACAGTGAAGGAAAAAAATATTTGATCCCCTGCTGATTTTGTACGTTTGCCCACTGACAAAGACATGATCAGTCTATAATTTTAATGGTAGGTGTATTTGAATAGTGAGAGACATCCGGGATAAGGCATTTCAAATAAATTATAAATTGATTTGCATTTTACAGTGAAATAAGTATCCCCTATCAATCAGCAAGTTGTCTGGCTCCCTGGTGTCTTTTATACAGGTAACTAGCTGAGATTAGGAGTACTCTTTTAAAGGGAGTGCTCCTAACCTCAGTTTGTTACCTTATAAAAGGCATTTAAGTCTCCACATAGAATCACAGTGACCTCTATTTTAGTGAGAATAGAGGCAGCCCAGGTAATTTTTTACTCCTCGTCCAGGAAAACCTTGGGGGTCACTGAGTAACACTCACTCGCTACTTTATTAGGTACACCACGCTAGTACCGGGTTGGACACCTTTTTGCCTTCAGAATTGCCTTCATTCTTCCTGGCATACTTTCTACAAGGTGTTGGAAACATTCCTCAGAGATTTTGGTCCACATGGACATGATGGCATCACGCAGCTGTTGCAGGTTTGTTGGCTGCACATCCATGATGCAAATTTCCCATTCCACTACATCCCAAAGGTGCTCTATTGGATTGAGATCTGGTGACTGTCGTGTTCAGGAAACCAGTTTGAGATGATGTTGGCTTTGGTGCATTCAACTGCTAGAATCAGCCATCAGAAGATGGGTACACTGTGGTCATAAAGGGATGGACATGGTCAGCAACAATACTCAGGTAGGCTGTGGCGTTTTATCGATGCTCAATTGGTACTAAGGGGCCCAAAGAAATGTCCCCCACAGCATTGCACCACCACCAGCCTGAACTGTTGAAACAAGGCAGGGTGGATCCATGTTTTCATGTTGTTTACACCAAAGTCTGACCCTGCTATCTGAATGTCGCAGCTGAAATTGAGACTCATCACACCAGGCAACGTTCTTCCAGTGTCCCATTGTCTAACTTTGGTGAGCCTGTGTAAATTGTAGCCTCAGTTTCCTGTTGTTAGCTGACGGGAGCGTCACCCGGTGTGGTCTTCTGCTGCTGTAGCATCAACATCAACAATGCATTTTCGTCCACACAACTTCCGCTCACTAGATATTTTCTCTTTTTCTGGCCATTCATCTGTAAGAGATGGTTGTATGTTTCTGAAATACTCAGACCAGCCCGTCTGGCGCAAACAACCATACTGTGTTCAAAGTCACTTTGCATGAATCTTGTCATACAAGCAGGCCCAACTGATGCGAGGCCCTCTCTAGAGATAGAGACAGATGGCTGCCTCAAGCCTTCTGATGAAATCTGTGAGTACTCACGGCAGATACCAGATATACGCTGAGACAGGAAAAAGGTCTAATCAGCCTGCTTCTTGGGGGTTATTGATCCCTTTGAAGCCACAATCCTGCCATTTTCATTAATGGTTTATTACCAGTAAATCCTTAGGTCATTGATTATTGATCGATCTTGCTGATCAATGTCAGCGGCCTAAACTTGTCACTTACAAATGATCTAATTTTTAAAAAGATTTGTAATATGTTTAACACTTTTCCACTGATAAAATTATATGTGATCAATGACCTTTTAGTTCACTGATAATTGTTCAAGCTCACCGATCAATAGCCATTGACATAATCATCATCCCTATCGCTTACACCATTCACTAACTGTAACCTAACCCTAAAATCTAACTCTATGTAACACTTTTACAATCCGCTAAAAGGACCTCAGTGCTTCTCCTTACCCTATCCCCATAGCTGGGAACTTCTTAGCTCTGGCTACCCGGAGCCTTCCATTGTGGGACGCGGCCAGGACTGCCCACTGACATCAGCGGGCTGTCCCACTGATGTTGGTGGGCGGTGTTCCTGGGGTGACATCATGGGAAACACCCCCATTTAAAGGGGAAATGGGCAGGGAGTGGGCATGTCAAGACCCGGCTCCCGTGACCCGGAGGATTTGGGTGTCGACCGGGAGAACCAGAGAAGCGGTGCTTCACCTGGAGATCTTCGAGTCAAACCCGAATAATTCCCAGGTATGCCCATCCCCAAACACCTAATCTAAGCCCCATAATGTACAAGTTAGTACACAACAATCAAATGGGGTTTATACTTTAGAGAGAGGTCCTAGATAATATCAGCAGGAATGTTTACCTTGTCAAAATGGTAAACAAAGTCAACCACAGGAAATAGCTGGAACCATGAATGGTCAAAACATTCACAAGAATTGTTCCTTCAATTGGAGACAAAAACAGATTAGATATATTGGGTGAACCGAACTTCTGAATTCTCCACATTGTATTGAACCAACTACCCAGCATTAATAAAAGCTGATTTATTGAAATGAAATAAATATCATATTTCCTGGTTTGGCAGAATATATGCTCCAAAAATGAATCTGGTAGCTAGGATCTTATACCTGTTTGGAGATATTCATCTCAAAATCAGACCTAAGTGATCTCCAAATTAGAGATATTTCCAAATTCATCTGGTCCAATGAAAAAAAGAATCAAGAAAGAGACGTTTTATCTCCCTAAGCTAAAAGGAGGTCTGGCTGCCCAAAGCTTCAGGCCTATTTCCTCTCTGCAAGTCTTTATGCCTGGTCATAAACATTGGAGGGGACCTATATCGAAGAGTAATTAAATACACACAAATAACATGGAAAACATAACAGCCAGATTGCATAATAAAATGTAAAAGTTCTATGAAATCTGGGAGCCAATCACATTGCATGTATGGTGTGAGACACTTTTTGTGAAACTGCAAAGTAGATGTGAATACTGTTTCCTTTTTTGTTACACCAACTTTGAAAGATGTTGGTGGGAGGTTAGAGAAAAGTATATTACAATAAAATAGCTCAATTCAGACTACCAGCTATGTGTATACTGCATGCCATGTACTGTGGAGTGCATGATCTAAACTTCTAGACCTGTGAAACAGAGGCTGCTCCTCTGCTGCAAGATAGAAGCCAGAAAACAGAGCCTTTCGTATCCAAGAAGCTGGGAAACATTACTTGTTTCACTTGGACTTGTTTGTAACCCACTACTGGACTTTTGAGAACCCTTAAAGTGACTCTCCCTCCTTTGTTTAATTTGCATATTTCTTTTGTGTTACACTGTTCTGTCTTCTTACACGTTCAATCTGACATTCAGTATAAACCATTCCTGTCTTCCAAATAAGAGGACTGTTCTTTGTAGATTAACTTGTTTATTGGTGAACAGGTTGTTGAGTATATATGGCAAAACAGGATTACACACATGTAATGTGATGTGGTAATGTTTTGTGGTAAAACTATAAGAATACAAATAACATGTATAAGTACAAGGCACATGAACTGCATGTATAATAACATTACATAACAGTGAAGTACATGACAAAATGGCTGCCTATACAAAGAATGACATGGCTAGCTAACAGTCTAGCAGTTAAGTTTTCCTGAGTAATAATATAAATAACTGAACAGCTCTGAATACTATAATGTCCCTGAAACAGAAGTAAATGTCTCACCAGATATGCTATTACACAGATGGTGGAGTTTTGGAAGGAGACATACAGAGACAGCTCTGATGATGAGGCCTGGTGACTGAAGACTGTAAAATGGAGGCTCCTCCCTCCCAGAATGCCTTGCAATCACCCACAATGCATTATTCTTTAATTAGAAAACAAGGTGTAATACAACTTAACAAAGCTAGATGGCACTATAATTTACTAAAGAAGTCTAAGGTGGCAAAAAGGTGAACTGTAAAAATTCTCAAACCCTGCGGGGCAGAACATACACGTTTAGGTTATTGGCCTACAATCTTGTTTCTTGATTTGGTATTGCATCCTCCTATATATTTCTATCAACAGAAAAATGACATAGACCTCCATTAACCCTATATAAGGCCCAGTTCAATGAACAACTAAATTGACCTGCAAACTCACTTTACAAGCTTGACAGTTGACATTCAGAATCAATGTGGTTAACAGAAGCCTAATCCATCTCAACAGCAACCGGATGGCTGTTCAACAGGAGATGCGCAAGATTATTTTGGGTTTAGGGTCATTGTTTAAATTAAATAACCACCCTGAAATAACAAAAACGATAAAAAAAACTTCTAAACCAAATAGTTTTTTTAAATATACAATAAATATCACAGAATAGAACCCCCCCCCCAAAAAAAAATGGTTAGGTTTGTAACTGCGTTCTGTGCGTGTCTGTGACTTGAGTTAGTATCTGCATCTGGGAGTTCTGAGTTGTGTGCATCTGTCTGTGAGCTTCTGTAATTGCTATTAGTTGTTCTTGTGTGGGTTGTGCATATCCATTGGAAGTTGTATTTTCATTTATGTCATGTGAGTTGAGTGAGTCTATAAGAACTATGAGTCATGCAAAAGAGTGTCTGGGTGCTATGTCTGTGGGGACTGTGATCTATGTTTTTGTTGCTGTCTCTAAATGTTGTGAGTTATATTCCCGTGAGGACAGTAAATAATGCTCTTGTGTAGATTTGGCTTGTTATGGGTAGGACAATAATTGTGTATAAAGCAACAGGGGGTCCACTCAGACAGGCTTAAAGGCTTAACTAAGACAGTTTGACCACATCCGTTTTCTCCACAAGCTGTCTGGTTTAGTGGCTTTTAATGTGATACAAAACTGTGACAGCTTAGGCCAGCACATAACTGTGCAACGTCAAGAGAAATACACAGAAGTGTATTGAACTATAGTCTTTATGAAAACACCAACATTTTTTTTGTATATTTAACCTTATACATTTTACCTTATCTGTTGGTGAAGAGTAGATTTTTAAATATAATTTGGCAACCTATGTTTTGTGATTTTCATATTTAACAAACTAACAAATATTAACCAAATTGGTAGCCTGAACTGGCTAACTGAATTTATTCCTTAAAAATGATGAAATGCGGTCCTTGAGGGTACTGACGTAGCCACAATACTACCCTCCATAGTCCCGATCTATGGAGAGTCCTGCACTTAGCTACTTCACTGGTGTCACACAAGTTAGCTGGACAGCAAACACCTGCACTGATGTCAGACCTCAAGGACCAGCGCCACATAGGGTCCCACATGTGGTCACCCTAATTGTCCCGGAATCAGTGGTGTAGGTAGATTGAAATGCTGTACAGAGGAGAGAAAGCACTCGCTCGGCGCCCCTCACTCTCCTTTGCGAGGCCTCTAGCTCGGTTGAGGTGCCGGCATTTCATGCTGAGCGCCGGAATGTGACTTCATGTGCCGGGCACCGAGCAGCGAGACAGAGGCCTCGCACTCCCACAGCAGGACTTCTGCAAGGTAAGTGAAATACAAAGGGGGGAGAGGGGATATATAGTGAGAAAAGGGGGGAGAGGTAGCTTGTGATAAGAGGGTAGTAAGAATATTCAAATAAATAAAGAGTGAGAATGAGTGAGAATGAATTAATTAATGTGTGGATGAATTGTGTGAATGAGTAGGAGAATTAATGAATTTGTGAGAATGCATTAATGAATATTTGTAAATGATTTGTGTGAAATATACCCTCTATACCCTCAGTGCTAACGAGCAATGCTGGGTTTCTGTGTCATGTTGATCTATACCTGCCATGCTATGTTTCCATACATTATTATTGTATACCTGCAAATACAGGATTGTATGTTTGATTCTGTTTATTTGATCTATGCCTTCAGTGCTGAGTTCACATGTGAATTTCAATTGATCTATCCATGCAAAGCTGGGTTTGTGTGTTAAGGTGTTGATCTATAGATGACATAGTGTGTCCCTGAATGGCGGAAATAAAATGTGGTCACCCTAGCGCCACAGCAACTTTGATTAACCTGAAAAGAAAAAGGGATCTGGAGGGAAAAATGCCTTGTGGCAAATTATCCGAAGAGGGTCTTGTACCTTCCTAGTGTACTTTTTATAGCCTAGCATGACAAGCTCTACCCTCATGTGTCACTCAAGACTTTAGCCCAAATTTAAATAACTCAAACCTGTATTCTGTATGTAATGACTTTTGTATACTCTGCAAAGCAATATTTTTAGCAATGCTGACTGCCAGGGCTGTTATTGAATATGCTAATATGCTGTTATCTAGTCTTATCTAACCATAACCCTGTGCTCTGTGTGCTCTGTTTCATACTCCATAAAGCAGCTAATTTATGACTACTTACTACCAGTTCTTAAAACTATATGTATAGTTTCAGGGGCGTAACTAGAAACCTCAGGGCGAGAATCGGTTAAGGGCCCCCCCTCTATCCCTTTTCACTATCTATCCTCTCCCTCCCTACCCCTCCTTCTCATGATCTCCCCTCTCCCTCCCTACCCCCCCTTCTCACGATCTCTCCTCTGCCTCCCTACCCCCCTTCTCATGATCTCCCCTCTCCCTCCCTTACCCCCCTTCTCCCGATCTCCCCTTCTCCCTCCTAACCCCCTTCTCATTATCTCCCGCTCCCTCCCTAACCCCTTCTCACGATCTACCCTCTCCCTCCCACCCCTTCTCACGATATCCCTCTCCTCCCTACCCCTTCTCACGATCTACCTCTCCCTTCTACCCCTTCTCACAATCTACCCTCTCCCTCCCCCTTCTCACAATCTACCCTCTCCCTCCCTACCCCCCTTCTCATCTACCCTCTCCCTCCCTACCCCCCTTTTTCACGATCTACCTCTCCTCCTACCCCCCTTCCACAATCTACCCTCTCTCCCTACCCCTTCCTACCCTCCCTCCTACCCCCTTCTCACATCTACCCACTCCGTCCCTACCCCCCTTTGTAGGTCACTTACTGTCTACTCCTGTGTTGGGAGCGTGAGGCATTTGGGGGGAGAAGTACTTCAGCCAATATATAGTCCAGGAGCTAATCAGTATGAAAGAAAAATCTGAATATTATGATATCATAGTCAAGCAGCTTTCCCAAATCCGACGTTTTTTAATGATATGGAATTGTTCCTACAAACCCCTAATTCCATTTTGAGTTGAAATTCTAATCGTTTTTTAAATTTAATCCATTCAAAATCTCCATTCAGTAGAGCCCTGCTGCCTAAATAGCACAGGGCGGCATTTAGTTGTGGGAATAGGAGCTAGGGTTCATGGAAAGGTCAGCTATTAGTTTTACAGAGGGTTCAAAAGTTCAGGCTTGAAGTTAAAAAAAAAAAAAGCTGCTAGGTTATATAACTTAGAAATTTCGGGGGCGGTGCGTGCGTTGCTTAGTGATTTGCCGCCTTCGTCTCGAGGACACCAGGCGCGAATTTGCGCTATAAATAGAAGGGGCTGAAGGGGCAGCGTCTCATACCACAAGGCGAACTGTGATACTGACCTTTTTAAGGCTGGTAATTCGGCTGAGCAGGAGAGCCGCGGGCGAAGATGGAAGCTCTTCTTGAAAAACTCCCACCCACCCTGCCTTATATATATATATATATATATATATATATAATATATATAAATTGATATAAAAAAATAAATAAAGTTGTGTACTTTTATTGTACATATATATGTTGTGTAAATTATATGGAGGTGAAACTCTGGATTTGGGCCAAGAGTTTAGTTAAAGTTTGTATTGTATAATGAGTATTGTTAAACTAAATAAAAGTCCACCGCCTGTTTATTCCAAAATAAGTGTCTTTGTTTTTTATTTCACAATATTGGTTTATTGTTACATTTTGAATGGTTTTCAATATCCCTTACAACTACATGTTTCCACTCTCTGGCAATAATTTTTTTTACTGCCACACAGCTGTGGATTGCAAGGGCCATTTTTGGTTGGGACATAGTAGGCCAAGATAAGTGTAGAAGAACTGATATAGGGGTGCTAGGAATACTAATATTAGCTACAGTCTTCAGATATTCTATAACTCTATTCCAGAATTGTATCAGTTTTTTACAGCCCCACCAAATATGTAGGTATGAACCACAAGATTCCTCACACCGCCAACAAGTATTATTTGTGGCGGGAAACATCCGGGCTAAAGTGGTAGGTACATAGTACCATCTATTAATAACTTTATAATGTGCTTCAACAAGAGATAAATCATGAACCCATTTTGTAAGTTTAATAATAATATAGCTGTTTTGATATAGACCTTTCTCTGATGTTATTACAGATCAGCTGATGTCTACTTGGTTCTGTACATTGACAATCTAAATGCTAAATTATAATTACCTAGATTTCCAGGAATAAAAATATAAACATTGATAAAGGCAAAGAAACATAATTTAGGGGGTTGTTATTTGATTTATTTATATAATCACATAGAATAAAAATTTAAAAAATTGATTTAAAAACATTGCTAAAGATGTGTTCTTAGCACGTTACATGTACAATACTTTTGGTTGCAAATAATTTGCATTACTATTTACACATATTCTAGCTAAATGACATAGTTCTTTGATATAATATTACTAATGTTTTCTGTTGTTGGTTTGTATATATATATTCGTTGTTTTGTTAAATTATCATCACCACATTATATTCAAAATACAGGACTTGTAAAAAGAAATGCAATGCAGACAACTATTTTTATTACAATGGTTCTACCATGACAAATCCTCAAATATTTTATGAAAGTTGTACATTTGTAAAATAATACAATCATCTGTTCTTCCTAAATCAGCTATTGGATGTTTATACACCATAGCTATTTAAATCTGCCTTTATATTAAACATGTTTGATTTCTTAATTTATGAATATTATAGATCATTCTATACATATCTCTCTTCTATTGCATCTCAATAAAAAAGGACACTTTTAAATAAATTATTTGTAATGCAATTCCCAGCATCGGAGTTGCCCTAATATATGCCATATATATCTGCACAGCAACCAGGGCATACAAGCAATAGCCAAAATTTATAGTGTGCCCAGCCAATCCATGGTTTTAGACATTTTTTCTCTGTGCATAAATATAAAGAAATTGTTCTAGTAAACGATTCTATGGTAGACATTCATATAAAGGAGTTGACTGCAATAAGTTGTATTGATATGTAATTGAATAGCCAATATAATTAATTCACAAAAAAGCCCGAATAAAAAAAGACATATAGTAAAATCTTGATTTGAACACTCTCATACATGGAAAGCTCCTAAATATTTTAATATGCGCTGTTCCTGAAAGAAGAATTAAATATAAAAGAAAAACCATTAATATCATTGTTCATATTTAGAGCTATATGGAAACATAAGCTGAAAGTGATAGTTCTTTATTTGTCTTTGGTGTGTCTGCATAAAATATGCTATAAGTAGTGTGGTCTGCTGAATGCACTACTCCCCAGATGAGGCTGCTTGTGGAAAAAACAAAGCTTTTTTACAGTTCAGCTTCTTGCTGGCAACAATTATCCCCATACAAACAGTTAATTATTTCAAAACAAACATATTCCACACATATTTAAATTATTTATGTTCCTTTAGGATTCTAATGGGAATGATATAAAATGAACTGTTTTCAGATTGGCAAACTAAAACAATACCTGCATTCAGTATCTAGGTCTGTTCAGAAGCACATTAAGTTTCTAAACAAAAATACTTTAATTTTCATAATGTATGAATACTATATACTGCCATATACTGGAATTTTTACATGTCAGGTTTAAATTGCCAGTTGGGCTCACCGATGTGGTCCTTAAAACTTAGACATCCCTGTCATAGGTTGAGTTTGCTATTATAACATTTCCAACCCTCCTAAAAGAAAATGTTTTTGTTTTTAAAAAGTTGTATTTAAATGTAACATGCAGAAGTGTAAATGTATTTTTTCCAAATGTATATGATACTGTACTTTTGATAAATTCAGTGTCTTATTGATATCAACTCACATGTACAAATGTAATACAAACAACTTAAAAGTATAAATGAATTATATACATACCTTTTAGTTCTTTTAGCTAACAAAAAAACACAAAATATTACATTAGACAATTATATTGTTGTTATCAACATTTTCTCTTATATGAGCCCTCTAAATTGACTATTTCATAACAAATACAATTTATTTTTATCAATGAATTGTTATTTATATTAAGTGATCTATTTCTATAAACCAACTTGATGGAAGTTATAAATGTATTGCATTACAAATGTATTGCAGAATATCAAATTACAAAATAATTAGATGTTTTTTGTAACTCTTTCCTTTCATTCAGTACAATTTATTGACCATTAAAGTGAACACCCAGTATGAGATACAGAGTGTGACTGGACTGTGAAAAATATATAAAACATAGCAGGGATATATTTGCATTCTGAGATACTTTAACCTTTTCTTCCCCTTAGCATGAGCACAAATGAGCCACATTTGCTATTTGACATATATCTAAGCACAACTTTTGTTTTTAAAAAAAACCCATGTTTTTACAATCTTTAATGCAATTAAACATCAGTGAAGCTGTGCATTGTAAAAATATATATACCTGTTTTGGTTTTGAGGAAATTGAGAGGAAAAGTTGCACCTAGTAGCCGTCAGTATTTAGAAATACCCACTTCAAGAAAACTTGAACCAAACTCAGCTGAGGTTGCATGTCCTGACAAGTTCCATATCACATTTGCAAACTGTATGTGAGTATGTGAGTGGTGTGTGATTTTAGTATGGTTTTAGTACATTTGTTGGAGTGTTGCAAGTTTGAAATTGTTAGACAACTTTCACTTGCAGCTCAGTGATGAGACCCCATTGTGAGTGACTGCAGGTAAGGATGTATGTGCTGGAGGATTTCTGGTTATCTGCACTATACCATGGATAAAGTTAAATATGTGAGACTGTCTTTCATCGACAAGACTGTTAACAAAAGTTAACTATCTTATTATAAAACTGTCACCCATGTTTTATATATTGTTTTAGTATATAAGCTTTGTTTTTTCCACCTCTAGCATGTGTGTTTTAGTGTAAGAGATAGTAAATATGTGTGCATATAGTATACTAATAAAAATAAATAAATAGTAAAATGTGTATATGCAGCCTCATTTCACAATTGTACATTCTTATCTTGCAAATATTGATTATTAGAAATTACCTTTTTTTCTATGACGTCTAAGAAGGCATACAGCAAATGTGAGAGTAAACATGGTTCCAGCTGTGGCTCCTACAATTATAAGTAATATTTTTCCAAGGTTTGATTGAGGGTGCTGATAAGTCCTCATACCTGAAAATTGAGTCGATATTACATAAAATACATTTAACAGAAACAGTCTGAAAAATTTTACAATTCCTATGCTATGGTATTCCTTAAAGCAGATCTGTCTTTTTTCCCAAATACTACATTTTTTATCTCTACACACTCAGTAAACAAACGTAATGGTGCTAACAGATTGAAATAAGCAACCAAAGAAAATATTAAATATAACTGTGGCACAATTATTGGCACCCTTTGAGCTGTTATCTTTTGCAAAAGGAGCTTGCAAAAGTCAGGGGACTGGAATGGTCACGGTAGGACCTTGATTTTGTGGCCAGTAAAAAATTGTGCGCTGATTTTGATGTATATTTTGGATAATTTCCTGGTGGAAGATCCAACCATGGCCTATTTTAAGTTTTCTGTCAGAGGCAGTCAGGTGTTCATTGAATATCTGTTAATATCTGTTGAGTCCAGGTGCTCTGGCAGAAAAACAACCCCAAAACCAGCCACCACCATATTTAACAGTAGGCGTGAGGTACTTTTCCATATGGTTACCTCTCTGTGCCACCAAACCCACCTTTGGTGTTTATTGCCAAAAAGCTCTATTTTGGTTTCATCTGACTATAGAACCTGGCCCTATTTGAAGTTCCATTAGTGTCTGGCAAACTGAAAGCAGCTGAAGACACAACTAACTTCTACAATTCTCCAACTGTGATTTTTTTTGGCCACTTGAACCATCCTCTTCATAGTGCTTTGAGACAATATAGACACACATCCTCTCCCAGGTTGATTCATAACATTTTCAGTTGACTGGAGCTTTTTATTTCCCCTGATCGTGAAATGGGCATTTTCAATGCTTTTGCCATTTTTCTATAGCCACTTCCCATTTTGTGAAGCTCAACTACCTTTTGCTGCACATCACAGCTATATTCCTTGGTCTTACCATTGCGATAACTAAGGGAATTTGGCCTAATATTTATACCCATGTGAAACAGGATGGCATTGTTGAACAGCTCCTAGTGACCAAGGTGTACTAAAAATGTCAATGGGAATAAAGACTTTTTTTTCACAACCTGCTTTGCTCATATTTACCAAGGTTGCCAATATTAAAAGAGGGCACTGTATTTTCCTTCCAGTATCGTGTTTGTGCCAAAATCTCCCATGATTTCTGTGACAGAAAGAGGAGGTACAATGGGAATACTGGTGAACAGCAGGGGAAGAGGCATCTCAGGATCAGCATTGGGCAGCTGTGTACAATAAAGGTTGAGCCAGGCTGCTTATGTAGAATCCTCACTAGAGAGGGGTGGTATTAATAATTATCATCGTTAAATCACCTTTCCATTGTTTTGGTGTATATGTTGCCTTGTTTTATCCCTAATAAAAGTGTGCGTAAGTTCCTGTATATCTGCATTGTGTGTGTTCTGTGTGGATGGTCTAACAGAGTGGAGAGCTACATTACTTTTACTCTTCCATGTCATCCCTCAGCTGCTTGGCACCATCCTCAACCTGCTCCATTTTTAATTCTCTGTCGCCTCTATTATAACTAGAACCTATCTTCCCTGTTCCCCAAGGCCGACCTGTCGATGTCAAGGCTACCTATGTACTTTAAGTTCAGAGACTGCCTGCTGTGGTAGATGTGGCCAACGGTTGGATATGCACGGAGGCCTGCTACATTTTCATGCTCCCATAGCTAGTAGACAGCCAAATTCAGCTGCTGGCTACGCCCTGCAGCATAAATTCTCCTGTTGGAGTGGCAGATCGGTTTAGTGTGTGATTTGCCTAGTGTGCCAGATGACCAGCTTTGCGCCTGTTGTTCCCTCAACATATTCTTCTCTTCATCCCATGCACTTTCCTCTTTTATCAGTCCCCCCACACCCCCTTACATTTTCATTCCTATAAGTACAATTCCCACCTTCTTATTCTAGCAATTAGGATATCTCCCATAAGCGTTCTTTTCTCCTAACCTCTTACCCCTGTACTGCTAGACATAAAACACAATAAGAATGTCCGCATACGCCACTATTCCCCTGCCTTTCTCACTTTGTCACCCTGGAGTGCACATTCAATGTGTGATAAACACAACCTAATTTTTAGCTTCTCCTTGCTCTAACTGAATGCTGGCTGTTTTTCTTTTGCGCTGCATCCCCCACTGCTCTCACTTACAGTGGCCTTCATCACACACTCCCAGACCTTGTGACAGAAAGGGTAATGGCATTGGTTTCCTCCCTTTTACTAATTCACCCTGCTCTTTCATGCTATTTCTCCAACTTTGAGGTTTATGATGACTAATCACTTGAGTAATTTGTTAATTTTCTGGTTATACTAGACAAAGTTTTATTTCTAAATTATAATATTAATGGATAATATAAAGATATTACACCACAAGAGGAAGCAGAGCGCTAAGGTTCTTTCATGTTACCTTTCCAGATTTTATTTGATTTGATCAATCAAAGATGCATAGAGGGGTTGTGAATAAAAGGACATTGGATAAGAGTATTCTGTAAATGGAACACATACCTTCACATACAAGTACATCTTTAGACCACTGACCAGTCGCCAGACATATGGTTTTATTTGACATGTCCGGTCTTTTATCACAGGTAAACTCACATTCTGTCCCAAAGCTGAAGCTTCTCAATGGGTGTGAGCAATTTATAAATCCATATTCTATTTCCAGAGGCTTACACTGCACCACTAAAGATTGAGAATGAAAAAAAAATCAATCAAGCTACAACAGTAAACATGTAATACATGGTTGTGCCGATTAAAAACACTAAAACATGATTTTGATGGACAAAAGCTTTTTTGAGCAGAACATTTAACACAGTAACAAAAATGCACAAGCTATTTGTAGTTACAATTCATGTATATCTCCCCTTCTCCTGTCATTATGTCTATATGACTATAGTATCTCTTATATGACTACATGCATTATATATCCTCTTTATATTACTGTAAACTGCAAAGAAATAAGGATATTTGCTTCTGCTAGCACTATATGAATAAAAATATGCATATACATTCAACAAAACTTAAGACATAAGCTATCTGTACATTAGGGGAGCTGAGATTGGGTGCAAGTGGAATATTGGTGGATCCAGGAGAATGACCTGTGTTAACATCACTAATTCAGCTTATGAGAGACGGTCGTACCTCTACAGATTGGGGCAGGTTCTGACCATAGACCAGATGATCTACATACTGTTTTCTTAGAGCCTTCTAAGATCCATCCCTCTGCACATTGGAATGTACACGCTGAGTTATAACTGTACTGAGCCCATGGATGTTCACACTTCATAGAGGCATTTCCAGGAGCTTTGAGATTTTCACATTTTACAGCTAAAGATCAAGGAAGTTAAAATTATAATGGAGTGTACTGGGAGTAGTCACAAAATATGATTTTTATAAATGGCTATAAATAATAATATTCTTATAAAAGTGCACTTATTAAATATCACCTTTATTTTAGAACTACTCTACTACAACAAAAACATTTCTGTTAGCACAATAGAAAATAATTTTGCATTAGAAAAAAAGCTAATAACAGAGAGACTATAAACTATGCATAAACTATGTTGAGCACAAATTTAAAAAGCATACCACAAAAGGGAAAAGGTGATTTTATACTATTAGCTAAAATTGTATCACCACAAAATATGTTATAGTTATTTAACACTACAAACTGTAAAATGAGTACACTATAATACCATTGGTACATTTTTGTGGAGATGTTTTCATATAATTAAGGGCACTCACCTTCACATGTTGGAGTAGGCTTTGTCCACTGACCTGATGAATCACATGTTGTCACAGTAGAGCCATGTAATTGAAATCCCTCAGAACATTTGAATTCACAAGTTGAGTTATAGCTGTACTCTGCCAGTGAGTGGTTACATGTGGCTAAGCAATGTTTAGGAATCCTGAAGTCTTCACACTTTACAGCTGTCAATCAGTGTAAATGATGATGTTGATGATGATGATATAATATTAATATACTAACACTACCGCTATTAATAATAAATATTTTCTTAACTGCAAATATTGTCAATGACTTAAGCACAAAACCCAAAAAAGCGAAGAGAAAAAACTATATACAACTGTTCATCTCAAACTTGTTTGTGCGACAAATCAATCTACTAATTGTATAGTTAGTAGTATACATTATTTAAACAAATTATGAGGCTTATGCATTCGGATTCGTATGAGCTTTTTTCATCAAAACTTGCCAATTTCTTGTGTTCGTTCAAATCCCAAAAACAAAGAGGGCACCTGATGAAACAAACTAAAACAAAAAGCGAAATCCCTGAAATTTCATTAAGATTCGTTCATTTGTTTGCCATGTTTTGGTGCTATTACAAGCAGTTTTGGAGCTCGTTAATGAGGTAAAGGGGAAGGGACTGAGGGACTGTGTGTATGTAGGGTATGACAGGTAGAAGTAAAAAAACAGGGGATGGTCTCATTGATGGTTATGGCTGTGATTGATGGGTCCAAGAACATGTGAGGTTTTTCCTTACTTTTTTCACTCTGGACAATCAGCATTTAAAAAGAGGAGGGGACAAGCATTAGACAAATACGTGTGCTGATGACATATGTCAATTGGCATCAGTAGCGGCCACAGACCGATGGTAGTGTAAGACAGTTAGTGATAGTGATAGTATTCAGCTGAAATTCATAAAGTTTATCTATCTACCACACTACAAGTGTCAAAACGAGTAGTGTAGTGCAGAAAATTTACTGGGGTGGGTTGGGAAGCTGTATAACTATAGTTTTTTTATTGATTTACTGGGACTGCAGCAGAAGGGGTTTTCCCTCTTTTATGTAATCATTGATTCATTTTGGGGTAATTTTCAATGTAAACATGTATTTAGGAGCCAATTTGTTAAATTTTATTTTTGGATAAAACAAAACAATAAATCTTTAATACTAGTGACAAATGAGGCAGGGGAGTGTGCAGTGTGCACAGTGTGTATTAGTTTTGGATTTACTGTTTCAAAATTGGGTTTATGTTGCATGTTTACACTACCAGCGAAACCTCTTAATTTTGGACATAAAAGTAATAATTCAGAAAATCTTGGAGACAATTGGGCAGACCAGAAGACTGTGCATGGGTGTAGCATGTTTTATTTCTTAATATACTGTTCCTGAATTGGGTTTAACACAGTTGCATGTTTAAGCTTCCAACAAAATTAGTTTTTAGATACACAAAATAATAAATTATTAGTATTTAAGACAAATTAGGCAGGGCAGGATACATTGTTTCTGAATTGGGTTTAAAACCTTAAGGACAAGCTATTTTCTTTTTGTACTCTTCGTAACCAAGGCTGTTTTGACATTTTTTCGGAGCTCGATTTGAGCTATAATTTTCTTCTTTCCCATTTAGTGTATCTATGCAAGGTATACATAGTTTTTTCAGGAAAATAAGGTATCTTTAGATATCATTATTTTGATCATATCTAATCTAACTTACATCTAATTTACAATAAGAAAAATAAGATATGGTGTGGTGGGTGCAACAGAGAAATTGCTCCCCCCGACATACACTGAGGCGGGAAGAGGCAGGGTCAAACAATGTCATGCTACGTGACCCCGCTGGGCTAGCGAGGCAGCTCGCAGGGCTGCCTTCAAAAAGGAACAGGAGAGGAAATGAGAGAATATTCTAGAGTTGTTTTTCTTATATTATAGAGCTCAACACTGCCTGTCAACCTGCCAACTTCTTCCACTTAAATCTGTATTAAGTTATCCTCAAGATATTTTTCAGAGCCATCTACCTCTGAAGTACTAAAGTAAAATAAAACTTGTTTCTTTCCCTCAATTAAAATGCTCCCTTAAAACTTAATTACCTTTATTGTTTATAATTGAATGATATTGAGAAAACCAGACATAGATAGATAGATAGATAGATAGATAGATAGAAACTAAAAAGTGACAGGATCATAATACATATACCAAGTAAGTAACCCTTTTCCATTATTTATGTCTCTACATATTTCTTAAACCAAGTACTGTAAGCAAGGACATATAATAAAGTGGCAATAGCTGATTCTTCTCTTGATCTGCTTGTTTCTACTTACTGGACATCATCAGTTGAGTATTTCCAGTTTAACGATATCACTGATCACAAACGTTAAACAATGGAATAAAAAAAGAATACCCGGAAATGGGAAGCAGATGTTTGTTGAAATTTGCCATGTACAAAATGCCAAGTGTTTTTATATAGATGCCAATGCTAATTAGCCATTTAAATTCCCGTAAGTAAATAACTTATCTTTTATGTAAGGAAAAGGACATTTTTTTCCACTAAACATACTAAGGCATGTATCCAGGATGCCATGTTTTAGGGATACTGTAAGTGGTAAAGGCCTAAAGTTTGCCCATATTCCATCTCATTTGATCAAGCCTTATTCACTTTCAACTCATTTGCCATTATATTATTATTATCTTTTATTTATATAGCGCCAACAATTTACACTGTGCTTCTTACAATACATAAATTCAAGGGGTATAACAAGACTAAAACTGACAGACTTAGAAAAACCGATACATTATGTGGAGAGAGCCCTGCTTAGAATCATTGTAATTTATTCCTATGCCTCCAAAAGTATGTAAATATGTATGTATTTATAAATTATGTTCAACTACACTCATCAGTGATAAAGTTATTTCAGAAATATTAGTATATTAACATAAAATGTCAACTGCACACTTTTCCCAGGCCAAAACCTTTGCACAATAGTTCTTTCTTGAATTCAACCCCAAGAAGATACTTTAAACCTACCCCCTTAATACACATGCATCTACCATATACACTTGGTGCCGAAAATACTATTTAACAAATTATATAGTCCCGGAAACAGAGCTTTAAATTGCATTTATATTTGTTTATGCCTTGGTGGAAATTTTGACCTACCTTTGCACTGGGGAGATGGAGAGCTCCATATGCCAGAAGACAAGCATTCTGTTTTGTTAGCCCCATCTAGTACAAATCCTTCAATGCAACTAAAGCTGCATGATGATAGAAAACTGAAGTCTGCCCATGTATGTGAACAGCTGATAAATCCAAAGGGTTGATCTGTTAGAGTTGGACACTTTACCACTAAAATTGAGAAAAGTATATTGTGTATAACATGGCATGAGTAATGTGCTGACAATTCTAGGTTATGGCTTGTATATCCTAAGCAATATTTACATCAACCTGCCTGTAAGTCACTAACTTTATGGGAATACTAATTTGGAGATGAGGTATTGACCTACTTTCCAAATTAATGATCACTTTGCTAGATGTCTCTCTTTCCTTTACCATCCACACACTGAACCCTGATATCCTCCTTTGGTTTCTCACAGTAGACCACATTCCCCATGCAACTTGATGACCATGACCTAGCCTTCTCTATCTTTGTATGGTCTCCCAGTTCTCAAACAGTTCATTCTCTCAATCAGACTACCACCTTCTAACCTGCAGCCTTGCCATTCTCCCCACTCCTTCTTTACTAAAAAAAAAATTACGCTACACACTTTAAGAAACCCAGTGACTAACCTTTTACACTTAAAACACATCTGTCTCTCCTTTCCAACACCTCTACTGCCTGCTTAACTCAGCTGTAGACAAGGAACTCAACACTAACCTGCTTCCTCCAAAAGTGATCTCAGGACTTTCAAATTCATGCTCGGTTCTTACACATCTTCCCTCCATCTCCACAAACAAACTTACCTTGTTTAATGATTCTCTTCCTTTTCTTACAATACTAAACTTTTTTTTTAATTGTAACACTCTTCTTCATCGCCAAGCATCTCCCTTCCCATTCTAATAACCACCCTCAACTGCTTCAGTCCTGTCACCCCTAAGAAGGTTTCTGATTTTCTCCCACCTTATCACCTGCCTTCTTCACCAGTATTCTTACATCTATCTTAACTCATCTTTCTAAACAATCTCTTTTTACAGTTCCAACCATTCCAAAGAAGCTTTTTCATAGATGCCACATCCCTACCTAACGCACACCTCTTTTCACTGAAACTCCTCCAAACTACAGGAACATTTAAGCTACAATTATCGTATTGTCTTTTCTCTGACTCTCTACTTGACCCAATCCAATCTAATATCCAAACAAAACACTATTAAAGATTCCAATATTTTTAACAATCTCCATACTTCTTAAACAAAAAGTCACTTTTTTGTATCCTCTTGAACCTCTCTGCAGCCTTTGACACTGTTAACAAACCCTTTCATTCTTGCATCCACAACATATCTCAGAGAAGCATACAACCTGCCGCTCCTTATACCTGAAAACCTGAATCCTAAATAAGCCATCTGTTCACCCCACCCCTAACTTCTTCACTTCACCATTGCTGCAATAAAATCATCCTCAACCAAGCAATCTATTTTTTTCTGTATCACTCCCCTCAACCTCCTAAGATTGTTTTAACACAAGAGTTTCTTAATTTTCTTAATGTGTTGATAATGTGTTCCACGTCAATTCATACAGTAGGTTTTTTTTTACTTACCATACTGGCAATTGGTACCAAAAAATCCTTCATCACAGCTACAAGTGTAATTATTAATTGTCTCAATGCATTCTCCATGGCCACCGCATAAAAATTCATTGCATGAAGCTGTTTAAGAAAAAAATGGCTTTTAAAGACATCTGTTACATAAAAATTGTAATCAGAAACAAGAAGGCTCAACTTGTAAATTCCAGTGCTAGCTAAACAAAAACAAAAAGAAACATACGAAAGTAATGCCTTTCAATTCAGTATGTAATACCTATTGTGGAAATCCAAGCGTCACTTTTAGGACAGAATGGTCCCAAATGTGTTCAACAGGTTCCAATGGCTCTGGCAACCTATTTGGGAGAAGATGCCAGATCCCAATGACAAAATGCTTTGCGGGTGATCAGAGGTGGGCTGGCCTGAGCTGGTATAAAATTCTTCACAAAGAATTCAGAAAGTGGACTGAGCCATTCAAGGAGGCAGGAACATAGCAGGTTCACATAACATGATGTTAAAGAAAGAATAAGCACTGGAAAGGTGAAATCTCAGGAAGGGCTCCAAAAGGGCACACAAGGATATCTCTAAGGAATCACTAGGTGAACATTGCAATTGGTGGGAATTCAATGAATCTATAAGGGCTGGGATTAGGTCTCCATAAATTGTGTATTAGGTCATCTTACCTTATGGAGGCTTTATTCGCTGAATTGTGTTCCATGGCAGCTAAGAGGGAAAATTACTGCTCTCTGTGGTGGCATGTCTGACAGTGCCTGGGGGCGCATCGCTTTCCCACCTGCCCATCTAAATCCTTATCCTGTAAGGCGTGCAAGCAGCACGGGGAGCACAGCATTATAGGGAGACTTAGACAAGAGGTCTACAGGGAGCTGTTTGTGAAAACCTTGCCTGCTCATTGACATTGCGGACACCATGAAGACACAGGAAGGGCAGAATTGGGCTGAGTTTTGGCCTTAGTAAGGGCAACCTTCGGTTTTCTACGTCAGAGGGCACCGGGCTCTGCCTGTGAGTGGGGGTGACTTTGCATCACCTGTGCTGGCTTGGGAGAATACGAGGGACAGTGGAAGCCCCTACCATGGCTGGGAGGAGGACCCGGACTGGCAAGTGACCACAATACTAGTGTGGCAGGAGAAGTCCTTAAAGGCAAGACAGCCATGCCAGGATGCAGTGCGCGGACATTAGTCCAGGATACCAAGTAGGTAAGGGTCCTTAGGGCAGTGGTTCTCAACTCATGGGTCATGACCCAAAAGTGGGTTGTGACCCTGTCTTCAGTGGGTCGTGGAGGGTCAGGGCCAGACTGGAGGCATACCGGGAAAATGTCACTTTCCTGGGGCTGCCTTACACATTCTAGTGGCAATCCGTGAGCAGCAGGTTGTCAGGACCGCAGCCGCAAAAATCAGGGCCATCAGGCAGCCTCCGGTCCAGCATGTACTTTAGCATTACTCCCCGACCGCAAAGCAAGTTGCTTGATTGGTTTGCTGTCGCTGTCTGCTCCTAGTGGGAGCTGAATAAAGTTTTTCTCTGATTGCTCCTCCCCTCTTCCTGTTGCAGCCTGCTGTCAGCCTTTCCACTTCCCCATCTTTTCTGAGGTTATTTGTGGGTCGCGACTTAATGACCAAAGACAAATGTGGGTCCTGAGGATACACCGATTGAGAACCACTGCCTTAGGGAGCAACTTATAATTTCCTATCTGTATGATGCAGGGTTCTGGGGCTGGGAGTGTTCTGAGTGAGAGTTCAGCTGTCCGTGAGGGTGTGATGACGAGTGTGCAGACCCTGCATTGCCTAATTTTATGAACATCTTCAGGGGTTTAATAAATTTATGTTTTGTTCCTTTTCTGTTCTCACCTTATTAAGACACTTGGTTAAGGGCAGTGCCATCATCAGTCCTGGCATCCAATCGATTCAGTTGAGAAGAAACTGGGCTCTAACTGTTCTTACAGGCAATGTGAAATTTTGTACTAGCATGGAGCATGCCAATATGTCCAAAGTGAAATTATCTTTGTTGTCTACCTAATTTGTAATAATTTATATAGCTTCACACGAATCATTTAAGTGAATTAAATTTAGGCTTAGATCGTGCCTCAAATGAGACATAGACCCAGTACAATGAAATGTGAAATTTTCAAAGAAAAAACAATCCAAAAAGCATGCATACCCATGTGTGTGTAGGATGTTACTGTACATAAATCCCGGGGAAAACCCCACACAATTTTACTGCAGTGTGTGGCACAAATTTGCAATAAAATGGGGGTATACATCTTTCATATTTAGCATTGTAAGTACCAAAATAGAAAAAAAATACAAGGCATAGGTGAAACCGTGAAAAATATATATATATTTTTTAAAAAAAGCATACGAAATAATGTGTGTGTGAAATATGTATTATAGCTGAAAAACCTTCAGTCCTTAACTGTAAAAATAAACTGCTTTAGTTTGTAAAAGATAAATAGTGCTTAAACTGTTCTCTATGCTATGAATGTACCGGTACGTCTATAGTTACTTTTCATGTGTTTTGGGTATTAAATCCCCAGTAGAAAGTTAATGAAAAAAAAATCTACATCCTATTTATACTTACTTAAACCTATCCTCATTTAAAATGTTTGTGTGGTTGTGGTATTTACTATTGTGCTATATCAGTTTATAATACTATAAAGCACTAAATACATATATTAGCACTGCATAAATAAAAATATACATTCAAATAATCCTGTTTTCCTAAAGGTAATTAAACTAAGCAGAGAAGTGACTATGATGTATACTTTAGGCCAGGAAATGTGTTCCTGGAGTTTCACTTTAAGTTCATTGGAAACAAATAGATACAATGCTACATTCAGAAGGAAACAGAAGAGGGCAACAGTGATCTGTAGCTGTTCAATCTGATGTAAATTTATAGTCACAAAATAAACTCAGGAAAACAAAAAATATGTACATGGAAGACAAGCGCCAGATAAACCTCCAGATTTAAATTTTTTTAGGGAACTGTTACATTAGCATTGTCTAGTGTTCCAAGGGCTGCCATCAGGGGGTACACTTGGTACTAGTGTGCTGGCCCCCCCTGCTTGGTTGCAGAGGTGCCTGGTAGCCAATGCACTCAGTGACATGCATTACGTGACCCCAAAGTTTACAGAAAATGCAAGTTAGAGTGGAATCAGGTAACAGGGTGAGAAGAAGGGAGTTGTGGCCTGTGTGTGTTAGGTAGGTTTTATAAGATGTATGGGTACACTGCAAAAAAGTATGTATGATTAGTTCTAGTACCCAATGTTACAGAGATATGTCCCTACCTGGTGGCATAGTGTTCCTGATAATTATTTTTCTTTCTTTTATTTTGACAGCATATAAAACCCTTTCAGCCCATCTAGTCTGCCTGTTTTTATCCATTAAAGATTCATGCATTAATCTGTCATATGCCTATCCAAATCATGTTTAAATTCCTTTGCTGTATTAGTCTCTACCACTTCTGCTAAGCGCTGTTCCACCAACTTCTCAGTAAAGTAAAGTGGATATACAAAGTCTACACACAACTGTGTGTGTAAAAAATGCCAGGTTCTTGTAATGTTAAAGAATGAGATAAAGATAAATCATGATTTTTCCACCTTTAACCCGTTAATGACAATCCACGTATATGTACGTGGTAGTGTTACTTGCCGTTGATGGCGACTTTTTTTGCCGAGACCGGCGGCATTGTGGTTTTTAAAAAAATGGTTTTTTATGAGCAAGTCCTACAATTAGCGCTATTTCTTCCCAAAAAATTCCGGCATGGAAAGAGTTAAAATATTGCCATTATAAATGCCCATAGTGTGCCTAGTGTTAAAAAATGTATGATTTGATGGGGTAAATTGAATCGGCCGGCTTCAAAGATGTCCCATATATGGGACATGCGCACAGACTGACCAAATGGCAAATACACACATACACAAAAGTGGTCTTTTACCTCCCAAATAACCCAACAAACCCATGCATGTGGGATATCACTGCGCTGAGATGCTGCTCAACACATATTGGGGTGTTGTTTGACAGGGACATATACCAGGAGCGATAAATTTATACCTGGAGTACAACGTTTGTGAAAAAAATACCAAAATATTTGACTACCAGAAAGTTTGACAAAGGCTAGTGGTAGAATTAGTGCATGGAAAGGGTTAAAATACCAGCATTTAAAATACCTTGGGGTGTCTAGTTTTCAATAATATATGGTTTGATGGGGTAAATTGCATTGGCCGGCCTCAAAGATACCCGGAATAGTACATGGGAGAAGAATTACCAGATTTGGGGAAAAATTTTGAAAAAGCAAAACGCTACTGGTACTTATTGCCCCCTAACGTGCAGAAAAAAGCAAAAAAAACCATAAAATATTGAGTATTTCTAAACTCACGACAAATAGTTGAATCTATTTAGCAGGTTTTTGCAGATGAGTAAAAGATTTTTCAAAGAAAAGTGAGAAAAAGTCATTTTTTAACAAAAAATCACCATATTTTATCTTTTTTTATAGTAAATTAGATGATATGATAAAAATAATGATACCTTAAGAAAGCCCTGTTTGCCCTGAAAAAATAATATATAATGTGTGTGTGTAAACAAAATGAGAAAGAAGAAAATTACAGCTAAACAGCAACACTGAAAAATGTTAAAAGAGCCATTGTCCCCAAAATGTACTACGAAAAAGAAAGTCTTGTCATTAAGGGGTTAATGTGACCTATAACGTGAACAATTCAATTGCAAAACAAACAGAAATCTTTGAGGGGGGGACAACTCAGAAATACCTGGTTGTATTGGTGTGCACACCCTCTTATAACTGAGGTTGTGGCTTTGTTCAGCATTAACTAATCACATTCAAACTCATGTTAAATAGAAGTCATTACAGACCTGCCATCATTTTTATTGACTCTGATTAATCACAAATAAAGTTCAGCTGTTTTAGTAGGATTTACCTGACATTTGCTTAGTTGCGTCTTAGAGCAAAAGCCATGGTCCGTAGAATGCTTCCAAAGCATCAGCGGGATCTCATTGTTGCAAGATATCAGTCAGGAGAAGGGTACAAAAGAACTTCCAATGCATTAGATATACCATGGAACAAAGTGAAGACAGTCATCATAAAGTGGAGAAAATATGGGACAACAGGGATATTACTGGACGTCTCTCCAAAATTTATGAAAAGACGAGAAGAAAAGAAGAGTGCTCTGCACAGGAGATGTCCTCGCAATCTGACAGATTTGGAGTGCTTTTGCAAAGAAGAGTGGGCAAATATTGCCACATCAAGGTGTGCCATGCTAATAGACTCCTACCAAAAAAGACTGATTGCTGTAATAAAATCAAAAGGTGCTTCAAAAAAGTATTAGTTTCAGGATGTGCACACTTATGCAACCAGGTTATTGTGAGTTTTTATATCTTTTTCCCCCTCAAAGATTTCAGTGTACATATTTCTCCTTTACATTTTTATTTTTTACCACTTTATCATTTTCTTTCTTTACACTCTGTAATTATAATCTTATTTGTTTTTCTCATGGCTTAAATTGATAATAAAAATTTTGTCAGCCTGACATCATAAAATAGCTATGGTAAATTCAAGTGTAATTTCCAATATATAAAAATCTCATGAAATTGTTTAAGAATTAAATAGTCAGTGAAGAAGTTTTTGTAGAACTGAGGTAAAAAAAACAGGAAGTGGAGTTTTGATGAATATCTGAAATTCTGTCATTATCTCACACTTGTTTTTCTAAGATAGCAAGAGATGTTTTTCTTTTTTTAACCTTTGCTAAATCACAAAAGCCAAAAGATAAAAAGATAAACACGCACATGATCTTTTTAAAAGGGGTCAAAAATCAACATTTCAATCATAATGGGTCCCACATATTTCCCAAGTATACCTAGAACAAAACATACAGAAAAACATATCCCAATTATTACCAAAAAAATTGCATCCAAACTGAACTATATGTTTTATATTTTAACTAACTAACAGGGCCAGGGAAAATGATTCAACGGGCTACATGGTCACCATGAAACAGAGAGTGGTCTATATTTATTGATAATAGTTAGGAAGATCATCAACCAAATCCATCATATTAATTTAACTTGCATTTGTAAATGTGGTTATAGAAGAGAGGCATTCTTCCCAGTGTCACTCATGATATGAATGAATTTGAACTGCAAATTGGAAAGAATGAGGTGGTGGATAAAATTTAAAAAAACCCATATAATTTTGTCTATGCATATACACTAATAATCTATAATTCATATAACGACACAACTGATGTATCTTAGACATAACGAAAAATAAAAATATATAGATTAAGAAATTCTCAAAATACTATATAAGCAAAAAAATGGTGCTACATGTGGACGAGGAAATCACATAATCTCTTGGTAATATTGGACTGTTTTTACACATAAGGAATCAGGTGCATCACTGTTCCTCTAGAACTGTAAGTCATTATTCTCTAAATGGGGTTAAAGTATTCTTACCAAATAGCATTTGATGTGCTATTGTGTAAACAACGATTCTTAACCCTTTAATGGCAATTACTTTAATGCACACAAGGGAGGAGGCATTTTCATGGTTTTTAATATGTTTATATAGACTTTTTAATACATTTAGAAAACAATTCAAATAATTAATAGAAATACCATATAACTAATGTAATAAATGCATAATTCCTAAAAAATCCCAAAATATAAATACTGGTATATATATTTCTCAAAAATCTTTCAATAAGCTTTTACAAAGGCAATATCTGAAAACCTGACAAACTGTCATACTATGTCTATAACTGAAGAAAAGGTGATAGCTCAGTTAACCTTGAAGTACAACTATATGACAAAAAGTATGTCAACACCGGACCATCAGACGTATATCTCATTCCAAAACTATGGGCATTAACATGGAGTTGGCTGTAGTAACCTCTGCTGTTTAGAGAGGGCTTTTCATATAATTTTGAATAGTGCCTGTTTCACCAAAAGAACATTTGTGAGGTCAGGCACTGATGCTGGATGGGAAGGTCTGGCTCACAATGAGAATTAAAGTCCCCCCACAGGTGTTCAATGGGGTTAAGGTCAAGGCTCTGGCCATGCCACTCCAGTACCTCTACACAATGTCTTTATGGACTTTGTTTTGGAGCAGGCACACAGTTATGCTCCAACAGGAAAGGGCCTTCCTCAAACTGGTGCCACAAATTTCAATTGTGTAAAATGTCCCTGTATGATGTAGTGTTCACATGGTTCTTCACTAGAACTAAGGGGTAGCCAAAAACCCTGAAAAACAACCCTAGATATCTGTCCATCCTTAACCAAACTTTACAGTAGGCATTATGTTTTTAGGTAGATAAACTCATCAGACTCTCCAGATGTTTTTTGGGGTTTTTTTAATTGAAAACCTGTTCCTAAGTACTAGTTTAATTGCCCATCTACCTTTGTTGTCCACAAACCTTTAATTTGTGGACAACACAAAATGTTTAATACTGTCAATTCAATGCTGAATAAAAATTATTGGTGACAAAAAATACCATTTTAATTATTTCTTGCATTTCACTGGCAAGTATATAAAACTGGAAATGTTCATGAGAACGAGTGATTCCACTGTTAATGGGCAGAGCTGGCAGCAGGCTTGTACAAAAAAAGTAATAGGTGACATCTGGTATGATAGTCCCAAGTAGGCAGAAGTCTTCTTGCTTGGAGTCAGAAGTTAAACTACCCCTACCACGAGTCACATGCAGCAGCCGCAGCTATGCACATACACATCCTCAAACTACTACTAGTGGCAAAATTTTGTGCACTCCACATACCTAAGTAAGGCGCGGTTATTGTCACAATTACAAACAAGGACTCACTGAGGGCTCAGGACCCAGGGTAAAGATACCTTGCAGAAGATAGTGAGGAAGGAGAGGGAAGGTCTACTCTTGCAGCAGGAGTGAACCTTACTCCCCCTTCTGCATTGGTGGAAAAGTATATGGTCATCTTTGACTTGTATTTAGATTGAGTCAGACGTGAAGGAGCCAAGCGACACATATTCTAGTTTCTTTGTTGAATGTGTTCCTCCTTCCACTGTGCATAAGCAGCAGCAACTTACCTATGTCATGGGTTCCCTGTCATGCACTGGGAGAACTAGCACCACCACAATCACAACCATCACAAAAAACACTAATACCACAGCTACTTTGCCTGGTAGGCAACACCGTAGTTAAGCGTGGGAGCATTTTGGGACTGTGGGAGATGGGTGCAGTCTAAGCTGCAAGTTGTGTTGTACGGTAGTAAACTGGGGTAAGGGGAAAGGACATCTCACTAATTCTAGGATGAATCAACACCTACATACACACCACAGTACAGCTTTGGAAACTGAATGCATTGGAGACAACTGCAAACCCACATCAGCCACCACCAGCAGCAGTAGCAAAGGGCGTGGTGATGCCACAGCCTTCTCGATGAATATGACTGGTGGGGCACAGACATCTACTCCACCAGCCTACACTAGAACACTTTGGGGCTTTCCATTCAAAGGGCATGTCAAAGCAGCGGTCAGGCAGCTGCTAGAGGCCCTTGCTCCTCACTGCTTCCTCCCCTGTTGTAGTGTGATCCCTTTAGCAGTCTTGTGTGTCATTGTCAAGGCTGAGCTATCCAAGGCAGCTGGACAACCCATCCACTTAGCCTCCCACATATGGAGCACCACTAGTGCGCAGCATGCCTTTCTTTCACTGAGCCTGTCTGTGAAAGAAAGGCACACTGTGGCTGCCCAAGTATTTGGAGGACAAGGACAGGATCACTGTAGCCAGAGGCACATGGGGTGAAAGGAGGGGCGGAACGGCAGCAGCGTTATAAAGCCTTCCTACTCCATGCTGAAGTTATGGGGAGCCTCACGCATCACCTTACATTTTAGCAGTTTATTGGAAGATGCAGTGGTGTAGCGGATTGGACTACAGGCATGTACAGTAGTACAAATGAGAATGGTGGTTACTGATGGGGCAGCAAACATGGTGAAAGAGGTTACAGATGAAGACTTTGTGGGTTTGCATTGTTGTAAGGGTAATTTTTTCAACTGACAGGCAGTTAGGCTTTTTAAACTGATTGAAAACTGCTGTAAGATTGCCGGGCACTTCCACTGCAGTGTGAAGGCGACCAAGCATCTGAGGAAGCAGCAGGAGAAGGCAGATCTACCCCACCACTGTTTATGTCAGGATGTAGTCCCTCGCTGGAATTCCACCCTGGAATTCCACTCCATGTCCTCTAAGCAGAGGATTGGGTGTCCAGCCCATTGGGTGTGGGGGAATAGACATTCATGGGCCAGATGGTGGTGGTCCTGACGCCATTTAGGAATGTGACCAAGCCAGAGCATTGCATTGTTGGGCCAGGTCACCCCCTTACTTACTTACCTTGAACAACACATGCATAACTTGCTGGAACAAAATGAGGTCTTTCATTAAGCTCATGTCTAGCTTAATTGCAATTGTTAAGACAAGGTGTGAAACACTTGCATCCTATAGCAATCACCACTTGTGAGGCAGTCCTATATATTTCTAACCCACATTGGAAACAAGCTTGCTTGGAAATGTATCTACAGTGGCCTCATCCCAAGTGCACATATGATAGGAGTTTTCCCTATATTCCATATTCCCTTTTACTCAGCAGGTAACTCTCACATTATCCCACTTGCGCTAATCCTCAATCCTTGCGCTAATATGGCCCTCTACTTGTTTCTACTCTCCTCCCTGCACTCTTATTCCTCATACAGATTTGATCTCCCTTTCCTCTTGCCAACCCCTCCATAGTCCACATCTCACCTTCCATTCTGCACTCACCTCATCTTAATTTACATGCTCTTCTCTCCTTACTTCAAAGCACACCTCTAACCAATCTTGGATGAAGTCAACCAGTTACTATAAATGTTATTTCTGCTTGTTGGTCTGTATCCTTTTATGCTCTGGGGACATCAAATCCATCTCTGGATCTGCCATTGCAGCCTACCTCTGTCCCCACACCTTTTTTACTAACACAAAGAAACCCCAATCCCTCCAATCTCAAAATCAGTCCACTTTAACCCAAGCACCCTTTTCTGTCTGTGTAAAACAAACTCACTGCTGTTCATGACCTTTTCTAACCCACCAGTCTCCTTGCACTCACTGGAATGTGGTTAACACCCTCCAACACTACCTCTCTTGTTGCTCTTTCTTATGGTGGTCTACACTTTAACCACACACCGAGACTTGAAGGCAAACAGAGAAAGGGCGTTGACATTCCCCTCTCGCCCGCCGAACCTTTTAATGTCTGAAGCTTATTCCCCCTCTCTCCGTCTCGTTTTTTGAATTATATTTTGTCTGTCTCTCCTCCCAAACGGCCGTGTTTGTTGCTGTGATCTACCGGGCCTGCTTCTCAATTCTTTTTTTTACTTTGCTGCATGGCCCTCTCACCTCCTTTCCTCCACCAAACTGCTGTCATTCTCCTTCTATCTCGGTCTCTTACAATGGACCACCTCCCCAAGCACAGTGATGGCCTCCAAATTGACCTAGTGCTCTTCCATCCATACTCAATATCTAAATTCTCCAACTTTACATTCTCTGTTTCACTGCAGTCTACTTGCCATACAGCCCACATTTCCTCTACATAAGTTTTTTTTTTTTAAAAAATCACAGACCTACCGAAACCTCTGACATTAACACCCCACAGCTCACAAGCATACTTCAGTCACTTCTGCCATGCATCACTACTTCCTCCTGCCCTGGTGTTGCCACAGTTTAGTATAACCAGACACTAGCTTCAGTCCTAGATATGGTTGATTCTGTAACTGTGCACCCCCCCAAGCCATCCACCTCAGCCATGGCATTGCACACAAACTTGTCCCCTCCACAAGTGTTCACATACCATTAAGCACCTATAGAGCCCTCCGTCTCTCCAAATAAAGCTATTTCATTTCATTAATCCCCTCCCCCATAACCCTAAACCACTGTTCTCCACTGTTAACTGCTTCAGTCCAGTCACCGCTACTGAATTTTCTGAGGTTCTCTCCTCCTCCCACCTCACCACCTTCTCCTATCACCCCTTTCTGACATCCTTAACTCAACCAATATCTATAATCACCCTTTTTCCCCTGGTATTTTCTCATCCTCATTTAAACAAGATATCATATCATCCATCGCACCACCTCCCGCCTGCAGCGGACAGAGTACCCGCCGTGCAGGGGAAGAGTCAAGGCGCACAGGACCCCCGACAGGCGTGGGAGGGCCGAACCACAGCGCCCCAGATGAAGATAGTGCAGTGCACGAAGCCGTGCCACCACAGATGAGGTAGGACTGCGCAACAGGCCTAACGCTAGCAAACTACAGTAAGGGCAAACAACCTAGAAATAACAGAGGAACAAAACCCAGACTATGAAACTAATAAACAAGATAAAAACACATAAAATACATAAATAAAAGCCACAAACAAATCACGGCGTGTAGCACACTAGAAAAGAGGGTGCTGACCTGGAGGCTAGCAGTAAAGAAGAGGAAGTGGAAGGTTCTGAGGGGCTATTTAAGGACACGTCTTGTTTCTTGTTGGTTCTTTGTTTGCTGATGTTAACCTTTTCTTTGCTGCTGGAGGTTTTAGTAAAGAAGATGATGCAAATATGAAGCCTCCTGTCTTTAATAACATTTAGATTATCTCTACACTAGGGCTAGAGCAATCCTTAATTTTGTTTGTTGGGATTTTCTGATTTGTGATACTGTTACTGCCTGCTGAAGTGGATTGTAAAATAAACTGTTAGGGTGGCTTGGCTGGTTTTTGGAAAGTGAACATCTGAACTACACTTGCACATTGTTATACACACATTCTTATATCTGGAACCAAACCACTGGGATTACACAACAAAAAAAGAAAGTTGAAAACTGAAAGTTTCTCCTCCATATAATGAGATGGTACACGTGGTAGCGGAAACTCCAAACCACAGCAGAACTTCTATACAACGAAACCACTGCAACACAATCTTATTACATCCTTTTCCTCAAAGTCTAGATAGGTGTAACACTGGTATTGATGTAAAACCTGTAATTTTGTACATTTTTCAATTATTAAAAACGTATACATTATTTTCACAGAGAGACTTGCACATCAGTGAGTTTAATAAAAAATGAAAAGCATGAAGGGTAAGCCTCCGTATCTGCCTCTGTGAAAATCCTGCACTATATTTGACGTGTAATAGTCAAGTTCAAATACAATACCAATAAAGTGTGTACTAAATCTAAACAATTAAATCAATATATTTTGACGTAATTTTCTTTACCTTTCTAATTTGTTAACTGAGGCGGGCTAGCACCTTCTGGCTCAGGCAAAGCCATGTGACCTCATTGGCCCCTTGCTCCCCCGTGGTAATTAATGCACTGGCACGCATATTTACACACTAACACATGCTCTTTCTATCATACACATGCATTCTAACATAGAGACATAGAATGTGTCAGCAGATAGAACCATCTGGCCCATCCAGTCTGCACAAATTTTCTTATTCCCTAACCATACCTTTTGTCTAAGGTAGCCTTATGCCTATCCGATGCATGCTTAAACTCCTTCACTGTATTGACCTCTATGACCTTTGCTGGAAGCCTATTCCATGCATCCACTACTTCTTAGTAATGTTTTCCTGATATTACTTTTAAACGTTTACCCCTCTCATTTAAGACTATGTCCTCTTGTATTAGTTTTTCCTCTACTAAATATACTCTTCTCCTATATCGTGTTGATTCCTTTTTTGTATTCAAATGTTTTTACTCATCTCCCTGTCTCATCTTTCATCCATGTTAAAATCTTTTAACCTGCAATCCATGAACCAGTTTAATATCCCTTCTCTGAACTGGCGTAACTAGAGCTCTGTTAAATGTCAGTTGCCATTTTTCCAATTTACCTAAATCACTTGTTATTTGGCTTATCCAGGCACAACAACCCTGTTGCAAATCATTATGTTATCAGTAAAAAGACATGCCTTTTCCATCAAGACCTTCTGTAATATCACTTATGAAAATGTTAAAGAAAATGGAGCCAAGAGCAGATTCCGGAGGTACCTCACTGGTAACACGTTTCTCTGAAAATACTCCATTGACTACAACCCTCTGATGCTCAGACACTAATTAATCGATTTAAACAATATTGGCATCCAGACTCAAAGATTGTAGTTTGTTGAAATGCTTCCCTGTGGGGCAATGTCAAGACATTACTGAAATCTAGATATGCAATGCCTACTGCATCACATGAATCTATTATTTTAGTCACCCAATCAAAAAAAACAAAAACAAAATAATAAGATTAATTTGGCATGATGTCTCTGAAGTAAACCCATGTTAATCTTGAAACACATATGATTTAAGGTGTTCAACAATCCTATCCTTTAATATAGTTTCCATTCATTTCCCCACTACTGCTGTAAGACTCACAGGCCTATAGTTGCCTGACTCCTCCCTACTGCTTTACTTGTGAATGGGTATAATGTTCGCTAATTTCCAATTTTCTGGCACCACTCCTGTTAACAATGACTATTCCTGAGAACTTTTGGGCTCTGGCTACCCGGAGCCTTCCCTTGCGGGACGCAGCCAGGACTGCCCACTGA
>VKOC01048057.1:0-13931 GCA_009364415.1 Spea multiplicata | reverse complement strand
ATGGCAGCCTCCTGGTCTGCAGATGAAGTAAATTTATTGGACCAAAACAAAATAACTAGTTTTCTCAATTCTAACCTACATTTCTATATATAAAACTTTGTTTTATGTTCATGAAATGTGCAACTATGAAAAAACATCATCATGCAGGAATTTAAAGAAAGTTTAAATTCAGCTACTTATTCATTTAGTTACTATTCACAGTTCATTCTTAAACTCTATATGAATGTTGATGATAGTGGAATAACACATATTATAAAAATGAACATTTCATTTCCAAATTGTAAAATCTATGGTCCCAGATGGCAAGATATTAACTTACTCTGTGAATCATCTTGCGGAACGACAAAATCTTTTACTGGAATCGTCGAAAGTAAACCAAAAATATGTTTTGCTTTCTCTCACATAACCAATTAATCCTGTAGCAAAAACACCTATAAGAAACGAGCCCCTTGTAGTGAGGAATCCTGCTGAGCGCAATGAATATTCACAAATCAAACAGTTTTCCGCGGCGTTCTACAGGGCTGAAAATAAATGTGTTTGGAAGGGTCGCGCTGTTGCCTTGTAAAATAATTTGGTTTGAGCCGGGACAGATAATTAATAGCGGTTGCAGCTAATTAGGCTTACTGTGCCATCAAGCGTGATTACTTCATATATTTTAGCTGTGATATAATGTCGATACTTAATATTCACCTACATAGAAGTTGGGCAAACTTATGCTGCATTTAGTTGGCCTCGGAGTCCTAACATAATATAATTCATTACAGACCCCTGCCTCCTGTGGAATGAATATAAGCCATTTCCTGATTTCAAACCTCAGTGTAATTTTATTGTCTTTTTTTTAAGTAATGTTTACATTGCTTTAAGTTCATGTTTTTATTTTTGCCTTTTTTATATGCATTCTTCAGAAAAAACTAAAAAATAAAACACACTTATTTACAGGACAGTTGCTGTCCTGCTCTGTGGTCTGATGATTCTTGCCACTGATTGGCTGCTTGAAGCAGCCAATCAAACGCAGGAAAGTACTCCATTTGAAATCAATAGGAGCACTTTCCACGCATGAACCTCCAGTGCTCGTTGACCCAGTGCTGGAGATGACTATATCACATGTTCCACTGAACACATCTCATACATGGGAAATAGTTGGGGTGGGGGAAGAGGCAAATGCATAAAGTTTTTCCCCTCAGTTCTCTCTATGAAGAAGGAAAATGCATATGGGAGGATTCTACAGAACCCCCATACATTTCCAAAACAAAGGCGCCACAAATATATATCATATAACATATCATACGCATTGCAGCGGATACGATGGCTGGCGTGTCCCTTTAAACAGTTCTAGCTTTTGCCGAATATAATGTGTATGTACTCTAGCTCTGCTATCTCGGCCTGATTTACTAGACAAACACATCGACTCCTTATCATACTGCCTTGTGTTAAACAATAGAATAACTCATTCTAATCACCAAGCCTGACACTCTGAATAATTAAAGTCAATGAAGGAATGGACTTCATTAGCATTACCATAAAGAATCAGCTCAATGAAGTGTTTGTGCAGGGAAAATTATCCAGACTATGACATGACTGATAACAAATGTAGCCTCTAAGACAGAAAATACAGGAACTGCATTGAAACAAAATGAGAAAATCTAGGTCTTTGTCAATATACAGCACTATATTTTATGCTCAAGAAAATGAACACACCATGAACACACAAGAGCAAACTGTGGTCATTCCAAAAGTCATTTTTGTTTCATGCAATCAATAAAAAAGACAGTCCATGTAAGAAGGGTGCTTTGGGAAGCAGACATTATGTTGGCAATGGTCTTAGAGGAAGATAAATATGGTGATTTTTTCTGTATAGCCTATATGATTTCTATGCATGTGAGTGACTGTTCCGCTTCACGTGATAAAACCAATAAAAGACAACTGTTTTTAACTTTGAGGCTTCAGAGGAAGAACTTGAACATCAAAGTAAATCGTTTCTAATTCGTTAGAAATTAGCAGGATGTTGTCCATGTATATATGATGGGTGGATTCAATGCATGCCTTTCACACGCCAGATATGAAAAGGCTATCCTGTCACAGAAGACCACAAGAAGATCCATTATCATCTGTAGATATCTACTAAGCTAGTATAGAACTCTTTGATTCTTGGTAAAAGGGCATTCTATTTTGTACTCTGGATTGTCAAGGCATGCTGTACCCAGACGTAATTACACACCAAAACATTACAGTTATAAAGCAAGAGTTTCAAGTATTTTGGATTAAGATCAGTCAGTGCTAAGACACTTTTGAAATAAATCATCCACATTGCTCTAATTAATTTTAAGAGTAAATTTCAGGAAGCTTGGCATGAATGTATTTTATTGTCTCCCTGCAATCAAATCTCATGGTCTTCTATAGCATAATTGAGGATGATTGTTCGTTAATGGAGCAATTTTTTGAGCTGTACAATGGAAATTCCATCAGGAAATACTATTTACTGTACAGTTAAGCATTAATTCAATATGCCCCTGATTTAGAATTGTAAGGCATTGAAAAACTGATAACCATGGTAGGCATAGTTTATAATTACTGACTTTTAAAATTGTATTTTTGAATTCTATTGCACCTACTTTATCAAGAGCCTATCAGTTATCTGGGCTGTAAATCGAACACGTGGTAATTCTCGATATGAGTCCAGGGCTTCTGCGAATGCAAGATAATTAACATTTTAAGTGAAAAGTTTCCATTTAATGTGGCTTTTGGGCTATCAAGGTAAATCTACATTGCTTAGTTCCATGTATTTGCATTACAGGAAATTGCCCTGCGATATGCCTTACTGGATATTATATCAATAACGCATTGTTAGGATGTGGCAAGCCAATAGCACTTCGTGGTCCTGTTTGAGCTTTTTGTTTGTTCCTTGGCCCTAAGTATGGCCCTAAAATATCCTCAACACAAAGCAACATTCAGGACCTCGACTCAAGAGACGGCACATACTACTGATTCTCAAATAATGGCGATAGCAGATTAGATTATCTGGTACTTAACCTCAGACAGCTATATTTGCTAAAGTAAAATACATAGGATGCATCATCTTAAAAGATCATGCCCTTAGTTCTAGGGGTGCTTCCTGTGATTCTCTGCCTCGCAGGCAAACGTTAGACTGTCTGGTTACAGGGATGGCCTTTCTTTGTGTTCATACTCAGGAGAATAGCATGTAGCATGTCGCTTGCACAGATGATATCTCTTAGAGTTCATCAAGTAGGTGCTGACACTAACATCCCACTCTCTCTGTTCAATACCTAGCTAGTGGGTAGGGAGCTATAGACACGTTATCCTCACCCCCAATTCTTATACTTAAGGGATAAAGACCTGGATATTGCATTTTTAAATGCTGTATGCTTAATTTTACAGAATGAAGAAAAATCAGTTAAATAATTTAAACCAAAGTTAGTTTACATCTAAGTCTCTATACATTTCTCGCACTTACCTACTAGGTTAAAATGTATGATATATGAGGCATATATGCGGGCCATAAATGAAAGTGGTCGAACTATCAATACTATAAGTTAATCAAACTAGATTCAAAGGGATCTAGGGCACCTTTAAGCTTCCATATTTGTTTGTACTACGTCTACTATTCTGCCATGCGATCCCCTTGTGTACTTTTTACTCTGTACTCGATTTACTCTCAGGCTTAACTCATGAAACAGATCCGATGTCAGACTAATTTGCCCCATAATCTGCCAGTAGGATTAACGTCGTGTAACAGACAGGGTCAAATCTTTCCTTTGATTGATAATTGCTTGTGTTTTGAGAAGCATTGATTAGAAGCATATGTTTTTAATTTACATTTTTAAGGTACAATCTGCTCTAATTTCGTTGCCGCATGCCTTTGCAATTCAGACCACCCATAACATTAAGGTGGCACATAAACAAAACCATGTTTACTGTATTTTTCATTGATAACAATCACTGTATTTAAAAAAAGTACAAAATATTCTACATACACTCATTTTAACAATAAACTATATCCCCAAAGTACAGTAAAGTAGGCTAATAACATCTACAAATATATCATTGCCAATATCAACACCTAATGTGCCTGTATGTATTAATGTATCATTATTATGTATGTGTTAACTGTTCTACTTAATTTGTACAGCGCTGCATAATTTAAGACATGCTTGTATTTATTGTTATGTAATGATACAAGATAATGCTAATCAAAGCATGTTTTTGTTACAAACATGATTTCATGAATATTTATTGCAAACACGTGAACTGGTATAATATTGTTAACTTGTTTTTCACCCGACTCCTTGCTTACAGGGTTTGTTGATGAGACTTAATTAATCTCTTCTTAGGTAATCTCTCCATCCATGGTCTCACCCCTGCCACACAATGGAAAGCGCGTTCTTCTTGGGTGGGAACGTACAATGTGGCCCTCAAGAAGAGCAGAACCAAAGAATTAAATACCCTTCGTCTGTGGATTATCCATCTTGAGTGCTTGCAGAGAATTTATATCAGTATGTGTCCCTTTATATTAAACATTTACTGCGTAATAACTAAGGCAACAGGGAAACTGAAGTAAATAACACATTTATGGTATTCAGATTTTGATGCTTCAAGATGCTAGGATGAATTGCTTTTTATTTAACAATCTTCCCCTATTCCACACACAACTATTACTGCTAAAAGTGGTTGACCAACAGTATTTAAGAGTGCACTGTATGCCTTATTCATCTGAGCTGCTGGGAAAGAATACAAGGGGTGGTGAGGAAAAAACAACATTACTACCCTTATAAGAGAAGAGGCAACTTCCTTTTATACATTCTTTTGCTTCCTGGAAAACTAAAAATACCATAAATTGCAGAGAAATAGTCCAGTGTAGCCTCATCGTCTCCCCAGAGTCATCTCTCTCAAAAATTACTACAATTTATACATATACCGTGTATATATATATATATATATACAGAGCCAAACTGCTAGCAAGTAGTTTATTTATATTATATTTCAAACTTAACATCTATGTTGTTAATGAAGTCAGCAACTTGGCTATAAGATTATGCTGAACCTAAAACAATTGATAAAGACTCTTTTCATACATGTCATTGTGATAAAAAAATTGTATTACCGGTAAATGTTAGAATCTTTGAAAAACCTTGAGAAGGGAAATGACCTTCCCTTTTTTAGTTTGACAGATTAAAAATTTGAGCTTGACAAATGCCCATATTCTTGAAAACTGTTGTTCTTCATCTGTGGGTTCCCTTCTATGTCAACTAGGGATGCCATAGGGGCATTTTTTCTAGGACAAATTTTAATGTTAACATTTTACTGACTAATACCTATAAACCTCCCAAGATAGGCCTCTGTGGCAGTAGAACCATGTGTGGGTGGAGCTAGCTGCACAAGGGGCGGGCATAGCCCTGGATAGCATTAAATGAACTGGGAGTGTGACGGGAAATGGTCCAGAGAGTGGGTGTGGCCAAACACCGCTCCCCTGCCCAGCGGAAAAGGAAAGTGTCCCAGAGATCCTGGAAAGCAGTGCATTACCCAGAGACTCCCGGTAACATCTGGTGAATTCCCATGCGCTACCCTGGATGCCAAGGTCAGCTTCTTATACAACATACGGCAGTCCAGCAGTATATGTTGTGGTTAGTAAAATGATGCATGTCCTGGAAATGAAATGTTGCTTATGTCAACCAAAAATTGGCAAGAGATAGGCTGCCTGTTTAAAGGAATAACCCAGGTTTGACAAGGAGTTAATCCGGAACTTGGCATTGAAGGGCAGTGAAGTCACATTATTAGTTTACCTAGAAAATATGACGTGCGTATGTTCTCCAGAAAATCACACCTATAATTTAGAAATATATGAGTATCATATTTCATCCTCTTTGTGACTGTGTTAATAAAGGATTCTTAGTTACATGAGAACAAAGACCCAATGGTACATACCATTTATAGTACATGAACCGCATTGATTCACACCTCATGAACTATGAGATTAATCACGCTTCACCTTTCAAACCCTGATTATAGATTATATAGAGCATAATTGGTAGCTTCTTCTGATGATATCCAATATCTCGGAATTGACTTGCAAAAGTTTCCAGTGTTCGCATTAACATTTTTTCCTAACGTAATGAGTATGGTCATTGATTGCTTTAAACGTCATATTTGTATTTTTACTATCCTTACCATGTAGTTTTAACGAGATATTTTTTGGGCTTTGAATTTGTATTTTTCTGTTGTTGCTATAAATCCCTGTATTTACTACTACTCTATTCTTGTACACTCAGATTGTGAACCTCTATCATAAGGGGGAATTTTGTACTTTCTTGAATGCCTGCTTTTAACGAATTAGGGCTAATTATTTTTGCACAACTGCTTTGAGGTTGGATCCATTTCACATGCAGGGCAGTCATTCCTTAACTTATGTTGGGGGGTGATAGTAACTTTTTTATACATCTTCATCAAGTTGATATCGTCCATCCTAGCTGGATATGCCCAGCCATGCGCTGCTTCAGCTGTTGGGTTTATCCGGCCCATCTAGCCTTCTCATTTTTTCTGCTGTAAAAAAAAATCTTGGCTATCACTGTTGTTACTCCAATCAGCATTACTTTCTGGCATTTAAACAGCTGAACCTGCAAACGTGAATTTGTTTGGAACAACAACTTTAAGCCAGTTACCTCGCGTTAGTGATCCCATTATGCGACTTTCTCTGTACCGCGGACTTGCAAATCACTGTGTTCTTCTGTATTTGTGTTTATTGTAGCAGTCTCTCTAAGACTAGCAACAGTGACTTACAAGCCGTCAATCTGTCTGCGGGAATAAAAAGAAAAACAGTACTTGTTCATGTTTCTAACTGTTATTGTTTTTGCTTATTACTGCAAAACAATTTAGCGCTGTTCACATGCATAATACCGCCATATAAAGCACTTCATGCTGTACTTTATTGGTTTGATCGTACAATTACTGACTGTTTGAGTGTATACCCATACATATATTTAAGAATTAAGTGATGAGAGGTTCAATAGTGCCTTGCTCAGCTGAGACTTAACCCTTTGAGTGCCAGGGGGAAACGCACCACATTGTATTTTACTGTGTAGTTAACAGATTAAGCCGTGTCTGATGTACCTTCCCCAGAGAAGACTATGAGTTCTGGGATCCCAACGTTGTGCATGGAGGATTCTTTTATTGATTTATACAGCACCGTCATACCACGAACCGATTAAGATTTCAGTCTTTACGGCAGGATGCAAAACAGAACATAATAAATAATGTAACTATTCTGATTAACATAAAGAAAAGTTTAGGAGAATGCTCAAATGACATATAACTTGATGCTGTCATTTACACTAGGGGTGGTTCAGTCACAGAGACCCAGAAAGTGCTGAAGACGTTCATCACCGGGGGTAAGTTCATATAGTGTCCCAAAAAACATATGGCAGGCAAGAATAACCTTTGGTATTCACACCTAGGGCCGGACTGGCTTGCCAGGATACCGGAAGATTTCCCGTTTGACTGCCTTCCCTGGGGCCAGTCTTGAGGGCGGTCATCTAATTATATGAAAATGCATCGGCACGATTTGGCACCTGGAATTTTTTTTGTTTTTTTCACAGCTGAGTCACTGACCTCAGGGCTTAAGAAAGTAAAAACCTTGTATAACTCTGTATGGGGCAATATAGTCATTATTATTATTATTATTGTCATTATTATACAAGTTGCCCTTAGTGTAGACCTTTGCTGTATTCATCAAAAATGGAAACTGTTGTTCCCTATACTGTATTACGGTATTACAAATTATAGCATGCAAATAGAAAAAGGTCAGGTTTTATGTGCAAAGAGCTGAATGGAAATAAAAGGGAAAAAAAACCAAAATGTGACTTTTACATTAGTGTTCTTGCTGTTTGAAATGGATTAATGCCATGGATTGTTGGAAATTTTGTGTTTCGGTACATTCAGGTTCTCCCCATGCAAGAATGAAAGGTTAAATTTAGATTATTTTTCACAGCAGTAAGATTGGGGTATGTTTATTCCACATTTCAGGGCAACAGCAATGTGCTGGTCAAAGCAAGTTAACCTGTGCATTGCCAGAAAAAGTGTATGTGCCTTTATAAAATGAATCCAGATCAGATGTTTTTAATCAATATGCATAGGTCTACAAAATATTTATGCTTTAAAACATTATGTAAAGAAGCTGAAACCTTAGTCTGCCTGAGGTTTTGGTGTAAATGACATTAGCATGGTGCTTCTGGGTTTCGTTCTCAAGTCACAGGGAAAATGGATTGCGATCTCCAGACCAACCAGTGAATGAACGTCAGGAAGCTGAGAAGTAGTAAGTCATGCAGCACTTTTTTATATTGTAATGCTTCTAAGATGGCATAGCCCCCGCCATGGCTAGTTGATCAATGAAAAAATGGTCATAACAGCCTGATGTTGTGGAACCGCATCCCTAGTTCATATTCCTATAAGCTTCCTGTGTTGTAAAGTTACAGTACAGTACAACTATACATTGACCAGCCATAACATTATTACCACCTGCCTAATATTGTGTAGGTCCCCCTTTTGCCGCCAAGACAGTCCTGGAATATGGACTCCACTAGACCTCTGAAGGTGTACTGTGGTATCTGCACCAATACATTAGCAGCAGATCCTTTAAGTCCTGTAAGTTGCGAGGTGGGGTCTCCATAGATGCATCCTGGTCCCATGTGTTCTCCCGGTAAGCGACGCACACGCCACCCGGCCATTGGCGTGATGTAAAAGATTAATCAGACCAGGCAACCTTCTACCAGTTCTCCGTGGTTCAGTTCTTATGCTCACGTGCACATTGTAGGCGCTTTTTTCAGGGGTCAGCATGGGCATCCTGAGTGCTCTGCAGCTACGCGGCCCCATGTGCAACAAACTGCGATGCACTGTGTGTTCTGACACCTTTCTATCAGAACCAGCATTAACTTTTTCAGCAATTTGAGCTACAGTAGCTCGTCTGTTGGATTTGACCACATGGGCTAGCCGTCGCCCCTCATGTGCATCAATGAGCCTTGGCTATTAAAATGATCAATGGTTTGCAGGATAAAAAATATCAGGAAAGAATAAGGTAACTCAATATGTATAGCTTCTATAGGAAAGAAGAGGGGGAATCTGAGACATTTAAATGTTGGAGCATAGTCTAAAATAGAGGGTCAGAGGTTTAGATGCAATGTAAGGAAGTTTTATTTTATTGAGAGGGTGGCAGATAAATGGAGCGGCCTCCCATTGGGAGTGGCCAAGGCTAATACAGTAATGGAATTTAAATATGCATGGCATAGCCATAAAGTTATCCTGAATCTAAGACAAGATCGAGGACTGATTAAGACATGAGTCTCATATTAGAAAACAAATGTCAGACTAGATGGGCTGAATGGTTCAAATCTGCTGTGAAATTCTATGTTTATTTGTTTCATTAGGATCCATCCTTTGAAAATCTGTAGTTGATAAAGTGGGGAGACATTAGCACAATCACTGGTGCATTCAATAAGAGATATGATCTGAAATGAAGCCCACGGGGGCCAGAATGGACTAGAGTGGGCCCTGACAGAGTGCTGAGCAGGGCTAGGCTAAGGAAGGAATTGTGGATTTTAGGGGAGGAGTTTTGGTAGGAGGATATTTAAGTTTGGTGATCACAGGGGTAAGGATCCATTTTGTTTAACCTTACCTGGTGTTGTTTGTCTTTCCCTGTCTATCTCTTGTTGTCTCTCTTGTATACTTGGCTGTTTATTGCTTCTGTTCCTTTGCTGTCTGTTTCTCTTTTGTGTCCTGGCCTGTCTTTGTTTTTTGTGTCATTTTGTGTTTGGGTCTGTCTTGTTTCTGTGTTTTTTGTGTCTGAGTCTTTTCCTTTTTATCTGGGGCTCTTTTTTGTGTGCCTGTCTGTTCTTTCTTTGTTCCCCCCTTTTTTCTCTCCCCTCTTCTTGTCCCCTGCAGGTGTCTGTATGGATTTGAGGTTCTGCAGCAGCTGTTGGACCTCGTGGCTGCAGGAGCGACTAGGCCGCATGCTGGATCCAGCTGGATTGTTCCTGAAGGCTGGCATGGAGGACTACAGCAGCGTTGGAGCATAGGAGCAGAGGCAGACCTGAGGAGGATGACACAGATAGCCCAGGACGGGGCCTGGGAGTCAAAGCAACCCATTTGCGGGCCTTCAGAGGCATACTGGTGTGCAGTGCAACAGCATGGAGGAGGCTTCGGCCCTCGCAGCGTTTCCATCACAGCGGGCCAGAAGGGCCCATGGGAAGGCAGTGATTTCAGATGGCCCAGCTGGGTGTCCTGTGGCTGCTGGCCGCTCCCCGGATGGAAAAGGAGGTGCAGAGTGCAAGGAGTCAACAGTTGCAGGAGGTGGTTCGGCCTGGTATAGGCCTCTGAGGTCTACCGCAGTGTTTCCCCAGATGTGGGTCCTTCAGGAGTCATCCAGGGAGGCAGAGAAGCTGGCAGGACGGCCGGGTGCAGCCTGCACTGCGGCCTGTGCAGATGTCAAGGTAGGGAGACACCGGAGAGAGGCCTAGGCAGTTACCTGGGGCAGCTGCTGTGGGGCAGGAGGTTTTGGCTATGGAGCAGGGGGGCTGGGGAGGCCCCTCTTTTTTCCAGTCTCCATCCTGAAGTGGCATATGGGGGGTTTCCGGCTGCAGCACCCCATCCCTCGCACAGACATGCACGCAGGCACACCCTAATTGATGCATCCATCAGGATGGGATGAGTTGGTGGGAATCTGCACCCCAAGGAGGTGGTTTTGGTGCTGCCACTCCTGCGGTATTTCTCTGCGGCGGCACAGGATCATACGACCTTGCTGTACGGGACGGCCAAGGGGTCCATTATTAAGGTTGCTTTTTTGCGTGTTATTTACATCGGGTGCACATGTGTGGGTTGATGCTGAGATGTTTTTCAGGGGCTGTAGTGTGGTATCTATGGAGCGTATAGTGGGGAGTTTCCTGGGAAGTTTATAGATGTGCTGGGCTTGAGATTCTTTGCAGGTTGCATTGCATTGCATTTGTTTGTGTGGTTCTGGCAGGTTCTGTAGCAATGTTTTATTTGGAGGCAGTGGAATGGTTTTAGGTCACGGTTACTGACGGACCACTGCAGGGGGAAAGCATGGCTCTGCTCTTGAGAGCTGTCAGTCTAATCGGTGGTTGGAGGGAGGTGAAACCTGGTAAACAGATGTGACAAGGGGGATATGATAGAAACGTTTAAATGCTTAAGGGGAATCAACAGGATAAAGGGAGAGATTTTATTTTAAACGAAGTACTGCCACTGCAAGAGGACATAGACATAAGCTAGAGGGGCAATGGTTTAAAGGTAACATCAGGAAATATTACTTCCTGAAAAGGGTAGTGGATGCACGGAATAGCCTTCCAGCAGAAGTGGTAGATGTTAACACGTTACAAACGTTTGTCCAGGCTTGTGATAAGACCGAGTTAGATATAGGATAAGGGCAGGTATTAAGGAAAGTACTTGGAGATTGGGCAGACTGGATGGGCCTAATGGTTATTATCTGCTGTCACTTTCTAAGTTTTTATATGTTAAGGTGTGTTGGAAATGTTTGTGTTCCCCCCCCTGTAGCTGCTTCTTGAGCGGGTTGCACAGGCAGCTTTACACAGGGAACCTTTGCTTTGTTGTGGTGTGAAGCTGCATTTGTCCAGGTCGCTTGCAATCGAGTAGGGTCATACTGGGGTTTTGGGGTGAGGGGGTACGGGTTATCTATTGATGTGACATATTGCATGGTTGAGGGGTTGCAGCAGGAAGCCGATGGTTGTTTTTGTGAGGTGGATTATGTCTCCTGAGCGGTGTCCCCAGTTGGCCTGGGGGTCATGTTAAGATGGAGGAGGGGGACTAGAGGCATGAGAGAAATTATTTCTGGCTTCCTCTGGGAAGCGTTGATGGGACGAGGTTAAGGTAAGGGGGCTACGGTACCGCAGGTTTCTGAACCTTTCGGTACTGGGTTCAGCATGACTGGGGTGAGATGTATTGGGGGGAATCTCCTGACTAGGGATCCGCTCTGTTTGTCAGGTTTGTTGTATGGGGGTAACGTTTTTGATGTGGTCGCCATAGAGAGAGCTGTTTTGTTGGTGCCTAGGGGATAGCGGTGGGGGACCAAATGGTTCCGTCATGGGGTTTGAAGCTGATTCTGTTGGGTTGGTTGATTCGCTTTGCAGGAAGAGTGCCTGTCAGCATTTCCCGGGGCCATGGGGTATACGGTTTGTCCGAAGACTTCAAGTGGGCTGAGGCCGGGCTGCGCAGGGATATACTGGGGTTGGAGGAGAGGTACGCCAGTGTTGTGGGCACGCACATACTAGGGCTATACACTGTGGCGTGTGCGGTTGCTGTGTTTGTACACTGGGGGTTGTGCTGGGTGGTATGTACTACATGGCCCAAGGTGATTTAGTGGGGCTGCGGGGCGAGTCTCCTGTTTTGGGTGCCGCTGTCTGTTTTTGATCTGCTTCTGGTACGTCTAAGAGGTCACCATCTTTGGGGAGGGGTGGTGGTGTTCAATGTCTTTTCTGGGTTCCTTCGGTTTTTCGGGCACTTACTCTGAACGATTGGAGACTTGCTGGTGCATAGGTTTGTTAATTTCCCTGGTCTTGATTCGGTTTGGCTTTTCGGGAGCAGGAGGGCTCTGATTCGGGTAACTATGTGTGAGGTGGGGTGAAGCAGGTGCTGAGAGCTGACTTGCTGGTCAGTGAGCTCTTGCTCCACAGGCTGCGGGGAAGTGTTTGGGACAATTGGTGACGGGGTTTTCCAGGGGGCCATTGGTTCATGTTAGTATGGCCTGAGGTCTGGGATATATACGCCCTCTCCTTGTTTTCTTTGAACGGTTCCGCTTAGTGTTGGCCCTGTTTTGGAGAGTTGGCAGGGGTATTGGTGGGGTGGTTTTGATGGAACTATATCGGAGGAAGGGCACTTTGGTTCTTGTGGTTGGTGGCTTTGGTGGATGTTTTTGTGCTTGGTGGTGCATGTTTTCATTCGGGTCTTGCATGGAAGTATCGCTGTTCTTGCTTCATTGGAAGTGGCCTCGGCAGATGGAGTTGGGGGTACATCATTCGGGGGCTTACCTTGCGTGGCAGTATAGTGGACTCCCGAGGTCACAAAGATTGGCATTGGTGGGATTGTTTGTGGTGGCAGTACATTCAGTGGGTGGCCCAAGTAGCCATGTTCAGATGGTTCCTGGCAGGGGCGACCCCTTCCCAGGTCTATGGGTTAGGGCTGGGTGTAGCGCTCCTTAGTTTGTGGATGTGGGATCAAGCGGTGGGCATCCCCTCCCTGATTGAGATTTGTGGGGAGGCGGTTAATGAGGTTTCACTGTCTAATGCTTTGGACGTTGATGTGCGATAGTGCTGGTGCGGTTATGGTCATAAATGACCGGATATCTTGGTCTTGGTGGGCAGGTTTGGTTTGTCTATTGTGCCCGATGATGCCATGTGGATGGGCTTTTGGGGGTTATATCAATGGATGGTGTTCTTCCGGGTACAACAGGATGGATGTTGGCTCGGTCTGCTTGGCTGCCTCACCATGCAAATGGTGTTTGAGGCAGGTGGTCGGGGGGGCTCGGGTTGCTTCTCCCCTGTGGGTTTTTTCTTCGGGCCTCTTTTGGTAGGCAGGTTATCAGCCATTCTCAGGAGTAATGACCCCGACAGGGACCGCAGTTGGGTATAGCGGTTTGCAGCTGGGTCTCCCAGGGGTTTTGGTGCTTGGTGATGGAGTTTTTGGTGGTGGTTTGGTTATGAGTAAGATTGTTTTGGTTCTTCTTCTTGCTGGGGTGGTGCCGGTTTGTGGGGGTCACCTATCGGCATTCACTAGTTTTGGGGATGTGGTGGAACTGTGGATGGAGAACCTGTCGGTGGGGGCCGCAGTTGGGCATAGCGTTTGTGCAGCTGGGTTACCCAGAGGGTTTGGTGCTTGTGGGATGGAAATTTTGGTGTGGG